>QGOD01000005.1:376476-405525 GCA_003313065.1 Sarcodon sp. MG97 | reverse complement strand
TCTCGCGTAGCGCCAACTGAGTCATCAGTGAGCGAGCGCCAGCAAAACGAAACACACAGCATTGTCAATCCAATAAAGTGCGATAGGAGGCGAGATGCTCTCCCCTTATAGTTTCAGACAAGATCTTGCAGCTTGAACACGTCTACTGCCAGTGAGTGACTGAGTCAGGTTGTACCTGGACTTGAAGAGCCTTAGTAAATACTAACACGACCGTGTGAGGAAAAGAAAAGATATTACTACTAAGCCATATACTTCAGGACATGGCGCCGGCCTGTAATAACTAGGGATCGTTAGCATTGAAGGCAGCCAAGTCGGATGTTGGGGAAATTGATGACCCCACCCCGCTCACCCTCCAAAACATTGTGATAAAAATTTATTCGATTCGTCCCGGTATTCGCAACTTATGTTCTCATAATTATAACACGTTCAACATTCAAAGCCTCGGCAGAGTATGTCGTAGTCGGGCAACCGATTTATCTGACTCGAGTCCCGAACTTGACGCCAACACACATCGCACTGGGGCTTATATATAAGGGCACGTGTGGGTCAATCAGGCTTCCATAGGGTTCCGTATCTTTCGGTCTACAATGAGTGATGCAATTTCGATGAACATATATGATTCTTGTTCGGTTGTGGATGAGATTGAAAAACTAGAACAAACACATGCGAAGACACCAATACACGGTAAACTCGTCCAAAAATGTATCATTAACGTGCTACATGGCATACCTGTTGTAAGGCTATATATCAAAGACAGGAAAACGCAGGAAGAAATGACTACACACTTCCTTGTCCACTCCCGAGCTGTAGCTTCGTATCGGGGCCGATCTGTCTTGTATAGGTGCGCAATGTCAGGAACAAGAGGATCTTCCGCATTGGGATCAGTCAACATCGAGCAAATCGAAAGTAGCACTAAAAGAGGTGATAAAACACGACCAAACCATATGAGATGTGATAGCTTGTACCTTTCGAGATGGTTAATGCTGGAGACCATTGATCTCTCAAGATATCGAGACATATAGAACCATTGGCGTTGATGTTGGGGTGGTAAATCTTGGTTGTGAAGCTGACCTTGGGGGGCTTGAAAGGATAATCGGTTGGGAAAGTGATCGAAAGGAAGAATACACCGCCAGCGTAAGGAGAATCGCCCTACAAAACACTACTTAGGCCGCAACATCCGATAACGGATATCAAGATACATACAGGTCCCATGATAGTCGCTTGCCATTGGAACATGTTCTCACCGGTTGGCCCCGCACTGCAAGACGATGGTGGATCACGTCCGAGGTCGATTAATTCCTGCGGAAGTAGCAGGATGTATGAGTAAGGCGAATCCGTTCATCTGGAAAAACAAGTGATCTACCTTGTTGATGCGCTTGAGAGCCATGATTAAGATGTTAGGGACAGAACAGGGACTGTGGCCTATCATAATAGGAAGATCGCGGAAGATCGGACGAGTGGAGAGACGACGGCGAAGATGGGCGTGAAGCGGACGGAGGAAGAAGTAGTGGAAGTAAGCACATGAAACGAGTGTATGAAACCAGCAAAGAACTTACGCTTGGAGAGTTTGTGAGAGAGTCGAGTGCAAAGTTTGTGTCCGATAGGTGGTGGTTGGAGGTAAAGGCAAACAAGCCAGTGAAGACTGATTGTACTTGTTTTGTATTTGGCGCCACACCGCCATGCGCAAAATGTTTTCTGTCAATAACTTACTATATGCGTTCCAATACATTCTAGATTCATGTCCTAGATAGTAATATACAAGGATTTACTACTTGTCCATACGCAACACTATAGTCGTCTAATCAGGATGGGGGCAGTCCTTTATCGTATGAAAATGCTATGACAAACAGCGAGTGCACATATGCTGGCGCACACTAGAAATCCGATAGGGTATCCCTCCGGATTGTGCTCGACACTCATGGACCACAACTGACGCAGAGATATGTGAAGGTAACACTGACCATGTATAAGTTCTACTCACAGTGCCGCCTACGATTGGTCCCAAGAAGCGGGAGAAGCTGACTATACTCTGAGCAACTCCGTTTGCAAACCCAACGATGTGAGGGGGAGACACTGGCATAATGTCAGTAATGAAACCGTCATCAAAACATAACTCTCACTGTAGTTAAGGAGTACTGAAATTGACGTGTAGCAGAATGTTGAGCCACAATAACGTATAGCCCTGAACACAAAAACTCAAATCAATGTTCGTCTTCAGCTATAGCAAGATCCCTTACGTGCTCAACGCGAGTGCTATTGAACGGAATGGTGTGAGAAAATGACAGAAAACTCTTGGTTTTAGGGACTCACCCGTCATGAGAATGAAATCCCCGTCACCCTCAGCGCTGGCAAACGTTCGGTAGAGTGTGACAGTGAGGTAGGCTGGGATGAATAATATTGATCCAAGACGAAACATAGCCAAATGGGAAAAACGTCCGCGTGGAGGCCTAGTTAGCGGGAATCAATCACACATTTCAGACTGATATCGTTGAACAAACCCCATATTCCTGTGAGGGTTCAAAGATGTAGTTCTGACACAAGATTTCAGGAGACAGACTTACGGATAAAGATAGAACTGATATACAATTTGGCAGAAACACATAAGGGCGACTAATTTCGAGACAAATTGTCATCTAATAATGAGAATGCCGTCGATAAGTAACGCACTGAGTTGTCCGAAATGACCTGCGTTCAAATTGAGGCCACCTGAGTGGTATTTCCTGCAGGAAAGATTAGTCTCGTCCTAGGAGGAAATTATTTCACGCACGAGACTAGATATAGATAAAATACTTGATCGTGTGTTGTGCTGTGCAATGCAAGAAGGCCATAATGGACTATGATTACAAATGGGAGCTGGGAATAAAGTGAGAGAGGCTTCTCAAATGATTCATCCGGGGGAGTAGATTCTGAGATAGGCTCCATCGAATCGTTATCTCCGGTTCGACTGAGAAGCTGTTGTCGAGCTTCAAGCATAGCGGGAGGAGTGCGAACACCAGAATGGGAAAAAATTGTCGGGATAGAGGTCGATGGAAGATGTCGGAAACCAGGCGGATCATCTGCGACATGTCCACGTGTAGCTGAAATTCTGCGGCTTACTGAACGGCCACTACGGTGGGGCGAACTTCTAGGCGATGCAACAGATTCAAGTTGACCAGAACTAGTAGATGGCATGTGAGAAGATGTCCCGGAATGCAGTCGGGATCCAATATGGCTCGGAGTTGACATCGGTCTGTCGATTGCTGGGTCGCCATGATATTCGTCGGGGGTAAGGTCCAAATTAGAATGACTGCTCTCTAAATCCATATCAAGATCCAGAGATTCCTCGTTATCCACGTTCATTGCGGCGGAAACCCAAAGGTCAGAGAGGTTGGTCACTGCATTCTCGTTTGCCATGAGCAGTCTCTGGGTAAAATTTAATTCGCCGCTATCTCCTGTGGTGTAATTAGATGCGGTCAAGGTATTGATATTTCTTCGGTGAGGGAAGGACACAGCCGAACCACCGCGCTGCGTTGAGAAGGCACTATCGCTTGCCAGACGGTACCGGTAACTGCCATTATATCCATAAGCCGATCCATTGACCCTGCTAGTCCTGAAAGTTGTTCTTGTCGCCGTGGAGGATAGAGGCACAGATAATGGCTGGTCACTTGTCGACGCTGGACTGGCTCGTGGTGAGCGAGTAAAATAGAGAGAGAACCTTTGAGTTATTCGACTACCAAGAGAATTACTATCATTTGTGGGAGCGACGATGTCTTCCATGATCGGCGAAGGCGGCTGGTTGGTCTCTTTGTCTGCGAGATGGATTGCACCTTCTCGACGTCCGCCATCGGGTCCGAGGAATAAAGAAAGAAAGGCACCTGACATTTTTATTTGGATCATAGTCAAAGTCTGGATCTCTCAATTGCTTACCGATGAGGGTTATAGAAGATGCGATCAAACAAGGCAGAACATAAGGATAATTTACAAAGAAAGGCACGTGAATAAAGTACGCAGGCCACTTCTTGGCAGGAGATTCGACTTGAAACTTTGTCAACAACTGCGTTCATAAGAGAAGACTTTCTTACATGTTGCACCAATGATAGCGCCAGCAACACCGCCGAGACCCCAGCAGAAGCTAAAGTAGTTCAGTCCACTTGTCTTATAATGGGGACAGATTCGACTTGCCCTAGTATAGCATACGCTCGGCCTTCGTTGCTCTGATCTGTTATAACAGTGACGCAGCCTCGAGCTACGCCGACAGCCCCCGCGAAGATACCTTGTAGCAACCGAATTACGATGGCTTGGTTCATGGTCGTCGATGTCCCAAACATAAAGCAAGTAACTGCGCTGCCCAGCAGCGAGATAGATAAAACAAGACGCTGGCCGTGCTTATCTGCAACTGTGGCCTGTGGATTCCATTGAGGCGCATTTCTAGACGACGGAGTAGCAGCTTACCCAGAGGAGGGAAGTCAAGAACTGGGTCAGAAAGAAACACGATGCTGATAAAGGCATCAGGACCGGGTAAGAGAACAAGAAGTGAAAATACACTCACCAAGAATTCCAGTCCAAAATCCCACATCTGCCTCGTCGGAAAATCCACCGAAACCTGATAAGGGAGATCAACACGAAATCTCTGAAAAATAAAATAGCTACATGCCATCGACCATGAATAACAAAAATGGTGCAGATACGTTTGCAGATAGAAACTCGCCAAGCATTGTCTAAACAGTGCGTTAGATAGTCTACATAGGAAGTTCATGGAAGCTGGACACACGATGGAAAGAACGATCATTGACAATATCGGCAGGGGGGTCGCGTTAATTTCGGCGGCCTGTGTAAGGGCATTCGGGATGGGAGGCCTATCCGACTGAGTAATTGACGAAGAAACATTCTCTTCGGTTCGACTGGTCCTCCAACGGGAGATAAAATTTGGTTTGCGTGGCAGATAGTCAAAAGAGACTGTTCTGCGGGCTGGTTGGTCAACGGAAAGGGTGTGGAGAGTATCATGGCCATGGGACTGGTACGGGTTAGGGCCAAAGATTCGTTTGGTAGGTAGCTGTGTCCGATTTGAGCTCGAGTCCGCCATGTGGAATTAATACAAGAAGACGTGCAGTTACTGCACGCCGGGGCGAACGATTGTAGGGAGGAATAAGATGTGCAAACAAGCCAGTGGCAGTGGCAGTGAGTGGGATACTAATTGCAGTGAGCGCGATCGAAGCCACTTACATAGTCACAACCAAATTTGATCAATACTACGCAGTTGTAGTAACCTGGCAATTCTTACCCAGGCTGCGGCCAGACTGCAGCCAGACGAGGACAAGGCTCGACCTGCAGAAATCTGCAAGAAGAATCCAAGTGTTTCCTCGGATATGGCTGGGATGACGCACAGGCACGGCTTGCTGGACCTTCCGACAGAGTTGCTTGTCGACATACTCAGTTTTTCAAACTTTTTAGATATAATTCGATGCCAGACTGTACGTCTATCCCATCCCTACCCTTACAATTTTTCATTCCCCAAGACAGGTCTCGCACACAATCGATCATCTCATCCGCACTTCTGCGAAATTGCAGTATCTTATCGAGTTGGGAGTCGCGGGTTATATAGATGGTGCACCCGAGCACCCCTTCAACACCTTCCAGCGTCTCAACTATCTGAAAGCTCGTCAAGATGAATGGAAGAATCCGGAGTTGGAGGTCATCAGGACAATACCTCTAGCGGGCCAACCCGTTCAATGGGATTTCCGGGCAGGCGTTTTTATGCGCGCAATGAATACCAGGAAGTTTGGACCAGCAGGATTTGACACTATTCGTACGTTTCGTCTCAGGCCAACTACAGAGGACCTGTCCGAACAAATTATATCCCTCAATTCTTCTTTCAGCAGTATTGAATTTGATCCTGGCCGGGGCCAGGATCTTCTGATTCTGTTTGACAGATACCCCAGTTTTTCTCGGTAAGAACTTCCTTCAAAATATGTTTGTTCTGTATCTAAGCTTCGCAAATCAGCACATCCTTTGACATTCTACTATTATCATTACGTACTGGGCTGCCCCATCAGTCAGCCATTAATCCAGTCCTCAGAGTACCGTTCATCTGGCACCCCGCTAGGCTGTGTGATGTGGGTGTTACTCTTTGGGACGAACTTCTTGTGGTCAATCTGTTCAACGGGAAAGTCCATGTCCATTTTTTCGATTGGAGATTAGGCGTTATGGTCGCAGTAAGCATGCTTGAATTTTGAAAAACGAACCCTCCTTCATATCTGATATAGACGCTACCTGACCAAGACCCTACTCTCCGAGTCAGATCAATGTGCCGTTTATCGACAAGGCGCTTTGCTATTCTGAAATACAAGTTGGACTCTGATCCTCAGATGTTTGTTCTTGACGTTTTCGAGTTGGATTTGTTCCGTACAGAAGGAGAATTACCAAGAACTCCAAGGCATTTGGCTAGATACCAGTTCCCCAGAATGCACTTCGAGTACCTCCCTCTGATATCTATTACCTCGAGCTTCCCTACCAGCTCTCCTCCATCTCTTGAAGATGATGACCCAAAACCTTCCGTGGCTGCGCCATCAGCAGGTTTAATCTGTATTAAGATGTTCCAAGCCCACCCCCTAATACGGTGTCTTGTCTTTATCCTGCCTACACCCTTCCTCACCGTGGAGCACAACTCCGACGGTACACCTAGTATCCATCCCTGGTCCTCTTGGGGCCAATCAGCTACTAGATGGTTCAAGAATTCAATGGTCTACATCCCGCCGGATAGCAAGATGTACGCATATCGCGTAGGTTGTTTGGGACGCATTCTAGACTTCAATCCACGCGACATTGCCCGTGATTTGTGCCGTGACGCGAATATTCCAAAACCCCCCTTTTCCTTCAGGCCGGGAGGTGATGGGCGGAATGGTCCATATGATGATGAGCCAATCCCTTCACGGATTGTAACTGATCCAACCATTATCTTCAGTGATGAGCACTTCAAAGAGACCATAACCTCATCGCTCGCATACAGGGAGACGATGCTTGATATACCGGCAGGAGTGCAGCGCTCTGCTTGGTTTGTTGGGGAAGATCTGTACTGTATCGAGGTACGAATGCATGCATAGCAGGTGTTCCAAGACCATTGACATTTTCCTATCATTACCAAGTTAGATCACCAACTCTATCCAATCGCACTGCAGATCTGTTCTATTTAACATCAAGGCACGTTCATACCTCGCCTTAAACAACCGACAGAGTGGTGTGGGACTGGACCGTGTTCTGTTACCACGTTATGTTCATAATCTGATACAAACTAGATGATAAGTAGACTATTTGTGGGATGACTGGTATGTTTGCACAGGAACCAGGATCCGCAGTATAGTCTGGAAGGTTTTTCAGATGATCGTCCTTCTCTACAGAATTTGTGTCGCTCAGGACACTTGTAACCTGTCCACAAACATTACACCCCTTCCTCGCTTGATGGTCAAGTTATAAAATGTCGGTGGTGATCGCCTATCAAGGGAATGGAGCAAGCGAGTTGAATATCTGGGTTTTCCGACCCACTCCAGGCGACGATTGATTTTATTTTCTAGTTGTATCAATCTGCTGCTTATCACGTTCAAATTCATCCTGTAAGATACGTGTATCCATCCTGTTCGTATGCCAATGCTGCTTGCACCTCAATCTTTATTTCCAACAACCTGGTCGGAAGCCTGCTGCTTTATGCACTTGTCTCGAAACTCCCTCATAAATGCTGGACTCGTCGTCTTTGAGGATATCCGCATCTTTGCACTAGGTGTGGTGGGAGAGTTGATTCCGATTATACGTGTCTTTGGGGGGACTCCTTCAGGGAACTCATCATGCTCAAGGTCTCTGTTCAGATTCTTCTCCGGCATAGTTTGGTCCTTATCCACAAAGAGATTGTCACATGTCTGTGAGGGCCTACAAACAGATTTGTGTCTCGGCCAGTCCTGCATCGCAAGTATCGTCAGCGGGGAAGATTGGACTAGATCAACAATTGCTTAATACCCTTCGTTGACATTCCTTACTACAATAAGACGGTTTGAGCTCGATTGGACACTTGCCAGCACAATCGTCGCAAAGCTGCCTTGCTCCCTCCCTGAATTCCACATCCACTCGCCGCGCACTGGTAAGCCATCGGGGCCTTCATAACCTTCGCGGTTCTCTTCTGATCTTGCTTCTGCAGTTCTACTTGTCGTTCATCAAAAAGATTCCAAGGATGCGTGGCAAGAGAAATTGCTTCATCACTGCAGAGATTCATCTTTGTAAGGATATTCAAGATGAATAACGCATTGGACTTCTTAGACCGTATGCGACAGAAACTTCAAGATATAAGGTGGCTTTGGTAGCTCCGACTAAGGAAAATTCCGCACTTGTTGGTGGTCATCCCTCGTCCCAAAAGGCGCGGGCTAGGCATGATGCTGCGACTGCTCTGTTTCGCCTATACTCTGGTGAATTCGGCTTCTTCAGGTTGTCCACGATTGTCTCCCACAAAGTCATTGCGCCTACTTTGTCTTGTTTTGCATTACATCATCCTATACTGCGTATTTTTATCGGAACAACAAAGATCTAGGATGTGGAGGTAGACCATATGCCCAACTCCACCATGGCTTTGGTGTCGCCCTCAAGTGCAGCTTTTTGAAGTGAGATCATAGACACTGCTTTCAATTGCGCCAGAATGTCGGTAATCTAACCCATACTCATCGCTTCGTTGGGATCGTCAAAAGTCTCGAGTGATATTGTTCTTGAAATTCAGATAGTTAGTTGATGCAACACTTGCCCAATCTCAGAGTGAATTTGCAAAGCCAGGTGGTGGGTGACAATTCTGCGGTTTTTGAGCGAAACATGAAAATTATAGGAAAAGCAAACTCAAGTTGATTCACCCCGTGGTCGGACCGAGGGTCCGCAAAAGGAGATTCGCCAAAATTTCAAGACACAAATCATGAAGGCCAACTTCAAGGTTTGTGTAAATTCTTCCGCAAAATCTATATACATATCACTCTTCCTAGTTCTCCAACCTATGCGGTACAGTGTATCGTCAGGGTAACATAGTTTTTACGCCAGATGGGAACTGCGTCCTCAGCCCTGTAGGAAACCGGGTTTCAGTATTCGATCTTGTAAAGTATGCTTCCAAGCCTGTCTTCAAAGGGACACATCTCATTTCTCTGTCGGTTTCAGCAACAAGTCATACACATTCCCGTTCGAAAGCCGCAAGAATATTATTGCAATCGCCCTCAGTCCAGATTCAAATGTTCTAATTACTGTTGACGAAGGTTAGCTTTTGGTTCTTGCACTATCAGTCTGCGTCTCATTTTCATACAAGACGGACGTTCTCTGCTGGTGAACTATCGAAGGGGAATTGTTCTGCACCACCTGAATTTTCACAAACCTGTCAAAGCTATAAAATTTTCTCCTGATGGAAAGTGAGCCTCTTTCTACTTATTCACAGTTCGTCTTACTAGAAATTTCAAAATGTAGATACATTGCTGTCACTCATGATTCACATGTTCAAGTCTGGAACACTCCAAACCATCTAGTTCGCGAATTTGCGCCATTCCATCTTCACCGCACATATACTGGACACCACGACGAAGTCTTAAGCATTGAATGGTCCCCAGATTCCAAGTGAGGTTCACCAGGTTTTCTCGTTAATTCCAATTCACACCACGCAGATGTTTCATCACAACGTCCCGAGATATGACCGCCCGTCTGTTCACCGTAGACCCGCTCGAAGGTTTCCGCCCAAAAACTTTTGCCGGCCACCGTGATGCAGTCCTTGGAGCTTATTTCTCTTCTGACTGTAAAACCGTTCGTATTTATTTTGGAATTTTATTCTTCACTGTCTTTAATCATTGTCTAGATCTACACGGTGAGCAGGGATGGGGCTGTGTTTACTTGGCGCGAAAAAGTTTCGGATGACTCAGATGACTCAGATGAAGCTCCCATCGCGTCAACTTCAAAAGACATCGGCATTGCGGTCGCCAATACACGTTGGGGCCTTTATAGACGAAACTACTTCAATCAACAAAACAGTAAAGTCGTTTGCAGCACCTATCACCAACACTCGAACCTCCTCATTGTGGGATTTTCCACGGGCGTTTTCGGCTTGTGGGAGATGCCTGACTTTACCAGCATCCATACTCTAAGCATTTCTCAAGAGAAGATATCTTCGGTAGCAATTAATGCCTCTGGAGAGTGGCTAGCGTTTGGAGCTCAAAAGCTTGGACAGCTGCTTGTCTGGGAATGGCAGTCGGAATCCTATATTTTGAAACAGCAAGGCCACTTCTTTGACATGAATACTCTCGCGTATTCTCCAGACGGACAGTACATTGCTACCGGAGGCGACGATGGGAAAGTGAAAGTATGGAACGCTACCTCCGGGTTTTGCTTTGTCACATTCTCAGAACATACATCTTCCGTATCTGTTGTGGACTTCGCAAAGCAAGGTCAGGTCCTGTTTTCAGCATCTCTCGATGGCACTGTCCGTGCGTTCGATTTGGTACGTTATCGAAACTTCCGAACTTTCACATCTCCGTCTCCCGTCCAGTTTTCCAGTTTTGCTGTCGACCCTAGCGGAGAAGTCGTCGTGGCTGGATCAATCGATTCTTTTGAGATCTTCATGTGGTCTGTTCAAACCGGGAAGCTGTTAGATATTTTGACAGGTCACGAAGGACCTGTCAGTACCCTCTCCTTTTCGCCCACCGGTAATCTTTTGGCCAGTGGCTCTTGGGACAAATCCGTTAGAGTGTGGAATGTCTTTGGTCGATCTCGTGCAGTAGAGCCGTTTCAGTTCAACGCCGACGTCCTCGCCTTGTCATTCCGTCCGGACGGCAAAGAATTGGCTATATCGACGTTGGATGGTCAGATAACGTTTTATGATATTGACCAGGGGAAACAGAGTAGCGTGATCGAAGGGCGAAAGGATGTTTCCGGGGGTCGGAAAGCTGACGATAGGATGACTGCTGCCAATAACTCTTCCGGGAAATCATTTAACAGTCTAACCTATACTGCAGATGGTCAGTGCATAATAGCAGGCGGGAACAGCAAATATGTTGTGATATATGATGCACGAGATGGAGTTATGATCAAAAAATTCCAGATTTCACAAAACCTGTCGCTGGACGGAACAGAAGAATTTCTGGATAGCAGACGTGTAACGGAAGCTGGTAACGTGGACTTGATCAATGACCGCGGAGATGACAGTGAGCTGGAGGATCGGATGGACGTCACGCTTCCCGGAGCTCAGCGGGGTGATCTGTCGAAGAGACGTTATCGTCCAGAAGCACGAACCAAATGCGTCAGGATCTCCCCCACAGGAAGAGCATGGGCAGCTGCCTCTACGGAAGGATTGTTGATATACTCCACAGATGATACAGTTATATTCGATCCATTTGACATTGACATCGACTTGACACCCCAGTCGCTCCTAAAGACCCTCGCTGCGCATTCATATCTCAAAGCTCTGGTGATGGCCTTCCGTCTCAACGAAAAATCTCTCATTCAGCGTGTATACGAATCCATACCTTCTACAGATATCAGACTCATAGCGAGGCAGTTACCTGTCTTGTACGTGCCTGCTCTGTTGAAATTCGTTGCAGAACATCTCGATAAAAGTCCTCACTTGGAATTTGATCTCGTTTGGACAAGGGAGGTCTTGATGGCCCATGGTCGGCATTTGAGGGACAGAAACGCGGAATACGCGAGTGTTTCTAGGTCTTTGATGAAGGGGCTGATGGATTTTCAAAAGAACGTGTCAAAAGTGTGAGTGGACATCCTTCGTGCGGTTACAGTGTGCTCACGGCGCGGACAGATGCGAGGATAACACCTCCTTATTAACATACCTAATTGACCAATCAAGGGTCAAAGAGAACCGCAGCGCGGCTCAGGCTGACACCTCTATGGACGTATTATAGAGTTGGCCTGGAATGGTATCTGAAACGATCAGATCCGAATCAGTGTGGTGAAAGTCAGGAGAGCAACTTCAATTCTCTCAGGCGTGTCATGTCAAGGGTTTGTGATCTGAGGTAAGAGTTGAACACAATAACGGGTCAAGAATCTCCAGATGGTTTGATGAATCCTTCTCATGATAAAATAAGGCACGTAGCGAAGATAGATAGGTCAGATTGATAACCATGTGAAGGGACTCCTGGTCAGCTTCAGCTAACCCTGTTGTTTTCGCGTACATTCGCTAAGCTCTGTCTAGTAAGATCTGGGGCCACCTTCAACGATGCACGTTTTTTGGACGGCTTACCCAAACATTGACGGGCCATGGGTATACAGGCTGGTACTGTTCTAGCTCGATGTCCCTGCGGTGCCTATCCTCACACAAGGGAGCATATTCTCCAAACATGCCCTAGATATGATGACCACAGACACATTTTACGTTCATTCAACGACACGATTTCATTGCCCATCCTCCTTGGTTCCTTCAAAAGCCTACTTGCTACCTCCGAATTCATTCGACGTTCAGGTGCCTCCACCAAAGATGGCCTCCCAAATGCCTCTTCTTCCTCTTCACCAATAATTATTCCTAGATAGATTCCCTTTCCTTCTATCTTACCCCCACTCACCCCACACTTCTTTATTCATAGTCCACTGACACTACCTCTGCTTCCTTCCCCTTCTCTCCAAGTAACTTTGTTACCAACTTCTTGACTTCAACTGTAGTCTGTAGCGTTATTAATGAAATCCTCTCTCTCTCTCAACGATCCACGTGACATGCACGCGTCGCCACAGTTTCCCAATCTCAGGCGACTTATGATTACTATTTGCCCAACCTCCATGACTAGAACGTTTGCTCGATACTCATGCCATTTGACAATGTAAAATCTGCATCAATAGGCCCACCTCAACGTCGGCTGCTGTCCGAGCTCTATACGTGGACCTTAAGCAGCGATGCCACTGCCTCTTGTTTCGCCGAAGATGTTTTCCGCGCGCAAGAGAGCGAGCTGAAAGGTGAATGCCGTTGTCGGTGTAACCATACTGCCGAAATCTTGAACGATGGCTTTTCTCTAGAGTTCGACTTTTACTGGCTGGGCAGGGTACCTTGCAGGTCTGCGAAACTTGTCGGGACAGTCGTAGGAATAAAGGATTACGAAACCAGGAGGGTATACACTAGTATGCACGTAGTCTTCCCCCTTTTCGATGTGTTCTCATTTGGGTTCTGTAGTCGATGATGGTACTGCTGAACTCGAGTGTGTGCACCGGCCGTTATTACCCTCGACGCCCTCGAAGAAAGGCTCAACGAGAACTACAACCACTTTCAGGGCACCTTCTGCGCCCCTTCCACCGCCTGTATCGGCGATAGGTCGTTCTGTGACAATCATCGGGCGTATAGTCAACAGGAACCGACCTCCTAGGCAGATCATTGTAGATCACATCGGTATGCGTTCTCAAGCTTAGTGAAGGGTATTTCTACTTATCCACACCCTGGAATAGCCTGTTGTTCTTCTGTGAATGATGAAGCTGTTCACTGGAAACTCGTACTAGATCTTCATCGAGACTATTATTTTATCGAGACGCCATTTAGTATCCCTCAGCATACAGAAGTCGCGCCGAAGCCTCAAGAAAGTACAGTTTGCGCAGATGAATCAAAGGACACATCTAAGATTGTCATACATGATGAAGAACGTCGGGGTACAGAATCAAACATAAACATCTTTTCGAGTCCTGTCAAGTCTCTCTCGAACCAGATCTGGTCGAGTACAATTGTTCAAGTAAGTGGATGCTGCCTTTTTTCTCTAATCACCGGCTTCACGTTATGTTTCTCAGTCACCTCCCAAACTGCGACATCCGACTCGCCTACGCACGCGTGAATTGACAACGAATACGTTCAGGATTTATGTGAAGCATTACATGGACAATCATTTGCTTTTGGCTAATGATGGTGACTTGGAACTCTGTAATATTCCTGACACTCCTACGAAGCGACATCGTGTTTCTGATGTCCTGACCCCTAAAATGATGCCTAATTGCGCAGTCGCCGCCGCGGATCGAACACTTCGCACAAAGAAGATTGGTTTGGACATCAATCATAATGAAGAGGGGATCTACGGCTTTACGTTGAGCTATCTGAGAAGGGTACCAGAGCTGCGAGAAATGGCGAGAAAAGTGGTAGATGCAGAGGACAGAAGGAAGCGAAGAGAGGAGCGAAAGGCAAAAGAAGAAAGTTCGCTGAAGGGGAGCCGAAGAATGGAGAAGACACAAATCAAGGAGACTGGAAAAAAGCTAGGCCATTATGAGAGAACGAAGCGACTGTTCAAGCAGGCGATCCTCAAACTCTGTGACGAAGGCAGCATTGTAATATGGGACGGGCCGAAGAGGGACTGGAAACTTGAAGTAAATGGAGATGCCAGGCGGCTTTGGAATATGGACATGACAACGTCATCGTCACGGATTGGCAACACGCCGAGTGGACCTAGTGAGGTCATCGAGGATGAAGAATTATCTGATCCAGCGCCGGAAGAGGAAAGTTATGTGCCATTGACGGCAGCCTATCTAGGGAAGTATGTGGAGAAAGCGATAAAGGAGATTATGATGAATTCAGTAGCCCCTGAGTGCGATTTAACAAGTGGGCCAAAGGGGCCTAACAAGAAGGAAATACTGCTGTGGTTGCGGGGAGACGGGAGGTGGCGGAGAGTGGGTGATTGGGCAGTTGAGGAGGCATTGAATTGGCTGAAGGAAGAAGAACGAATTTGGGATGTGGGCGAGGGTCGTTGGGAATTGACGATATAACATGCATAATATGAAACAATTAATGATTGGAATGTTGTGTATAAAGCTAGTGACAGCACGGGTCACGTTGAGCGGGTCTTCACGAGAACAGCCGTGGCAGTGTCAAAATTTCAACGATCCAAAGCTTTCGATGGACTCCCAAATGAGGGCGCCTCATCCTGCAAGCCTGGGCATTCAAATCGAGGAGTTCTGGGATAATCCTGATTGGGAAGTTTTACATTCGGATAATTACCTATTGATGCACGTTTGGATGAGCTGCCAAGTCAGTTTTGCGCTTCTCGGAACCAACGTATTCATGCCTGATACATACTTTTTAGCTTTTCATATCTGAGTGGTGTACGATTGTTCCAACGAAATGCCTTGTCCGCACGACAAGGAAACAGACGCGTAATCGATAGACGCTGGTTGTTCATATACCGGCGCCGGGATGCCGGAGAGTAGTAAGAGTGGAGCGGTCATGATCGACTCGAAGAGGTGAGCGGGAAGTGCCGAGAGGATCGACATTGGAGACGTCGAAATGGAGTGCCCGAACCCGGCCCTTGGAGAGCCCCGCCGCCGCATCGAGGCCGACACAATTAAGCCAGAAAGGACAAAGGTAATCGGATGGACGGGATCCGCTGCGCTGTAGAAGCGGCCGGAGGGGGGAGTCGAGGCCGGCGGAAGATCTGATTGGAGAGGGGCAAGTCTGTACGATCACCACTAGACGAATAATCGTCCGCGCACACATGGACAGGCAGGATCGCTTGGGCGTATAACAGCCCTCATTCGCATCTCTTCACTCTCCCTCTTCGACTATTACGGGCCCCATCATTGTTGCCGCATGTTCTACACGCCGTAGCAGAACGTCTGTCACGTTTACGTCTTATAAAACACCCAGTCTTCCCCCCAAGCATTCCTGCTTTACTATCGGTATTTCTGGCACTGGTTTTGCCTACAGTCGTTCTCCTGTTTCCTCAGTCTCTGCAATGGCGACTTCTACTGAACCTCCCATTCCTCCTTCTCCTCCTCTCGGCACCCTTATCGACAATGGTGCCTTCGAGCTGGTCGAATTGCTCGGTCAAGGAGGCTACGGCATCGTCTATCGTGCCCTTGACACTCGTTTGCCCGTCCCAACTTCCTACGCTGTAAAGTGTCTTCCCCATGCCCATGCATCCCGCTCTTCCAGGCGGCGACAACTCCATATACGCGAGATTCGTCTCCACAAGCGGGCCTCTGTGCATCCTAATGTCGTTTCCCTACACCGCGTCGTGGAAGACAAGGACTTCACTTATATTATCATGGATTACTGTGAAGACGGCGATCTCTTCACTCAGATCCTCCACCAGCGTCGGTATCTTGGTCAAGATGAGCTTATCAAACACGTCTTTCTACAGCTCCTTGACGCAGTCGAGTATTGTCATTCGATAGGCATCTATCACCGCGACCTAAAGCCTGAAAACGTTCTTTGTTTCGACGGCGGGCTTCGTCTTGCTATCACAGACTTTGGGTTGGCTACTGTCGATACCGTCAGTGAGGAGTTCAGAACTGGTAGCGCCTACCATATGAGTCCAGGCATGTTTTTTCCCCTAAATATGTCAACCTCTAACCTCGTCATAGAATGTCATGGAGGTCCCTTTGCACCGAGTGGTAGTTATTCTCCCTTGTTTAATGATGTCTGGTCCCTCGGCATCATTCTATTGAACCTTCTGACTGGCCGCAATCCTTGGAAATCTGCCTCTCTTAGCGATCCTACCTTCTATGCCTATTTACAAGATCCACGCCATTTCTTGCAGACCGTCCTCCCCATCTCCGATGAGGTCAACCACCTACTGATCCGCACGCTCGAGGTGAACTGGAGAAGTCGAATCACCCTATCTGAGATGAAGGCTATTGTGAAATCCATCGACAACTTCTATTCCGACGATGTGGTCTTTGAAGGAAGCATGGCCCGTTGCACATGGGAGGTTGGAATGGATATTGGCAGCGAATCTGGCGAGTCACAACAGCCCGAGGTGGTCGAGCCTTCCAAGCCCCGTACTCCTGTCTCTAAGTGGAGTTCGGAGTCCAAGGCGGATTCGGAAATGGTCTTCGCCACTCACTCTGCTGCCGAGTCACCACTGTGGAAACGCTCGGGTTCCAACGATGCTACCGGTGGTGTGGAGGCTTCTATGCGTTCGTCGTCACTCAGCACTACTTTCATTTCTTCCAAAGCCAGACCTATACAATCAACAGAGCCCTCTTTCTCCCAGTCCATCTGGACCATTCCTTCACGTTCATCTTCACCGTCTGTGGAATCACTTCCTATTACTCCAAACGATCCGAGCACGCAGTTCTCAACGAAACGGCTGACAATCAATACTTCCGGTTGTGCTACTGGCTATTATCGCAACAGTGTAACAATGAAGTCGGACGGATCATGTTCCATGTACACTGCCATGGAAAGTTCCTCACCTTCACGGACGTCATGCTTATTCGGCAGTTCGACGCTTTGTTCCAAGCAATCTACCCACGGCTTCGATGATTCGGATTTCATAAGTGATGCGGAGATGCGGGATGACCTTGTAAAAACACCGTTTGCAGGAGCGGATTCTACCGGAGAGGACTCCTCTTCTCAATCGGAAAGAGCAGAAAGTCTTATTCTTGGATTAGGGCTAACGGTAGGAGTTGGGGAGCCGAGGACGATCGAGGATATCAGTGATGATTCGTGGAGGTATCCAGATATGGGGACGATGCACAGAACAGATAATCCATGGACATCACCGCACGCTTCCGGTTCACAGTCGTCGCTCATGTTCAATGAGAAGCGAGGTTATGCTACATTCGACCAAGACTTGGGTTTCTACGGAGATGATGAGCTCGAGTCGAATCCATCGTGGACCAAGCATTGGAAGCTACCAGTTTTCTCCACTCCTTGTCAGAACACCGACTCATCTCTTCCGCCCAACTCACGTACAAAACCGATCGACATCCCCATGCCCGCATCATCCAAGCCTCGGTTAGATCGGAAACGACGAAAGACAGGATTTTTTCGGGATCACATCAAGCTATCGTTTCCTCGCTCAAGTTCGTCTTCCGTTCAGCGTGAAAAGACCTTTGTTAGCCCTCCGTCGCCTCCTACTACGAATCATCAACCGCTGTCTTCGTCGCTAATGGCTGAAGAGGTGACGTATGGTGACACTACAGGGCATACTACTACATGGGCTAGACGGGGAAGGTTTGGTGGTCGTTTGTCTTCAAGGACGAGAAAAAACTGGTTGCTTTTTTCACCAGGAAAACTGTTCGGGGCATCCGCTTAGCTGGTTATATCTGGCGGACCTATTTAACCACAACCGTGTTGTAGGATCTTTTTTTACGTTAGGAATGACTTATGTATTGTGTTGATTATTGTACTTCACTGGGATGATGATAATGAAATCACGAAATCAATATGTCCTTAGATCAACCATCTTTCTACCTCGCTCGCGCTCAACATCACTCTTTCCTCTGACACCAGAACCCTTGTCTAGTCGTCTGCCTCGCCCACCAATACCATTACCCATCGCCAACGGCGCATTTCCTGCCTGTAACATCCTGAAAGTCGCTTTGATAACATTTAAAGGGTTCCGGCTTCCCCATACTTTTGCGCTGATATCTTTGATACCAGCAGCTTTTAAAACCTGATGAATGTTTGGGTTGCAACGAAGACCGAAACCGAGGGGACGAGGTCGAAGGATAACACGCGTCGCGCCGAATTTCGTCTCCATATCTGTCCATAGCGTCCGCTGCTCAAAGCGTTCGACGTAATCCATGTTTCGGACAGCTTGGGCATAGGCCTTGTCTGTCGCACGAGGAAGCTCGTCGTCCTTCCCCTCACCGTATCCCACGAGCCCGTTGCCGTTCCCGACCACGACCAGCGCATACTGCCTGTGGATCTTCCCCTTGCCTGTCTGTTGCGTGATACGGCGCGCAAATATAGGATAAAAATGGAGCGCTGCCATTTCGGATTTGGACAGCGGGAGGTGGTTGAGAGGCGAGTACCCATCCTCATCAGTTCCGAGCTCTGCCGCTGCATCCTCCTCTGCGGACTCATCGCCATAAAGCTCCTTCCGTGCTGCTTTTTCGGCTAGGAACATAGATGGTTCGTTTCGGACGGTAACTTTGCCCCCGTATGGGTTAGTCTTGGAAGGGTTGAAAACCTTGGATTCGTGGAGGTCCATCAACGAATGTGGAGTCATCAGGTCGGGATATATGTTGTCGAAATAGTAATCGTCGAGATCCACGCTGTCGTCCTCTTCGACATCTTCTACGAAGTCCTCCAGGTCATTAGTCTCCGCCTCTTCTTCTCCTCCTTCTTCTTCCGCTTCTAGACCGTCTTGTAGAGGAGATAGTGGTGTGCCCGGTGTTGAGGAAGAGTAGTACCGAAAGCGGTGGGACAGTAGTATGGAACGGGCCGTCCTTTGAGGCGGCCTACGCACGGCAAAGCGTGTCAGACTGAACATTGCCTGGCCCAACATCCAGAGTAATGTTATTCAGCCTTGTGCTTGTTGTGTGTATACGGCAGAGAACTTTGAAAAGTACCTAAACGAGTTACCCGTGACACTAATCGTGTGACAGACGCGATTGTCAATTTATAGCAGACGACCAAGTTTCAAACTGTCAGTGGCCTGGTAACTCGACCTGCGTAGTAGGGGTTTATCATCGTGCGATGATAAGTAAAAGACAGGGAGAAGCAGGTATATGACGCAGAGGCAGGCCGCACTGGGAGCACAGTGTGCGAATTGCCTATTGGTTTGGTGAGTCCATCAAATGAACGAATTTATTGCGAGAGACCGACACACACAGACGCGACAATACTCGGCGAGACGTTCTTCAAGCAGTACATACGAGGTTCATACCACGTCTTTCTCTTCACCTTCACCACGATACAAGGTCTATACCACGTGACTACATGTGACGTCACCATTAGGATTGGGTCACTCTCACTTCGACGCCTATTCATCGAACCAACACTTAACATTATGTCGCCCGTCTCAGGAACACAATCACCACCACTTGAAGCCACCGGCGAGCACACTGTCATGGGCTGCTCTTCTGTCTATTCCACCGAACAGCCAGAAGTTGTCCTTGACATCGAGCAAAGGAGGCGTGAGCCTGTTGTACTACGGAACTTGTCAAACTTGTCCTGACACCGAGTTCCCTGCAGAATACTTCCAAGACGAACACGAAGTTCAAGAGACGAAAAAGGAGACCGGAAATAAACCCGTACGTGCACTTGCGAAACTCGCAACTGAAGATCCTTCTTTGATTCTGTTTGGCAGGCTTTTAAAGCGCAGACTGTCGGTCAAGATTTGGCTGAGCAGGGGAGACCAATTGATTGAGGAATGATCTATCCGATTTACTGTGTATGTTTATTGTACGAATGTTGAAATTGTTGTATTATTATCACGTAGGGTAGGAAATCTCGGATCCGTTTTCCATTGTATGTAGAACTCGGAATGCATGTTTAGTCAAGTATCGTGAACAGGAGAAGCGTTTTTATTTCGCCTAAAGTGAGGGCTCATCGGTCGTAGTGGCTACATAATAATCAATCCAACGATACATCCAAAAGACACCTTGATAAGTGTGCACGATCCATATGTACTTGTGCCATCCAACCACTGTGGAATCTCAAGCTTCAGCCTACCAACAACGCATCAGCCGTTATCCTTGTGGTCTCTAACAACACCGCAGAAAACTATCCTGTCGTTGAGATGGATACAGTCTAGGAATTGCTAGACACGATATGCGCAAGAGGAGACGATTGGTGCAGCCTGACAACTCTGGTAATAGGGAGTAGGAAGGGGGGGGGGGGGTGAAAATCTGGAAAGCTTTGCGATGTTGGGATTGTTGCAGTCCTGCAGACTCAGCCCACAATTATCTTCCCACGGTCGCTCATCCGAGTTTCTGCAAAAATGGCCGTGCAATTTATAGTACTCAGTTCGACTACCCAGAAACTGGCCAAATAAGAAAGCAAATTCATCGAGATCTGTTTGATTGCTGCGATGTATCACTACATGAATGGAACCCAGGGAAGCTTCAGGCTAAGTGGAGTCCATTATCCGTTCTAGAGTTCGCAATGCATCTTCTCTTGAGATGTTAGGCATTGAGTCTGCCTTCTGTGTCGCATGAACTACGAGACGAGCTACGACCTCGCCCTGATGATTGTGGAGTCTGAGCGACGTTTACGATGGGAACAACACGTAAGAGGACATACCAACTCAACGACACAAGCTGCCACGATCAACCTGTGTTCCATATTAATGTGAGGACCAGAAGGATAACATAAGAATCCGACCATATGATAATCCATGTTATCCGCTCCATCGCGTTGTTGTTGAGGTGATCGTGTATCGCATCCAACTGTGTAAATTTAGCCATTCATATAAGTAATCCAGAACTCAGTCGCTCACCAAATCGCCTACAACAGCCAGTTTCTCATTTAATACCTGAACCCTGGGCCCAATTTCCATATAGTCTCTCACAGCATCGTACAAACCTTTCAGGCTCGCCTCGCTCCAGAATAGCTCGGGTATGTCAAGAACGTTAGACATCAAGTTCACGTCACGTCTCAATTTGAACAACGTCCCTGTATCATCGCATTAATGAAAGATCGCCATCTTATAGAGAACAATTACCAGTCATTCTCAGCGCTTCTACTCTCTTGAGTTTCAGCCCTCCTTCCATCGCCATCCTCTTCGGGATAGATACAATCTCAGGGCTGGATAAGATACGAGCACTGAGAGACTCATAATACGACAACAACGTTGACTGAGCAAGCGCATGTGAAACAGATAATTTCAACAAGTGTGAATGCGTCTTGAAAGCTGCAGACACATGCACAGAAACGTAAGAAAAAGCACAAAATGTCAAAAGGCAACTCAACTGAAAAAGTCATTGTATATTCGAGGATAAGCAATGGCAGGATCATGCACATAATGGCACTCTTCAATTTCCCATCTGTCTTCGACCATTTTCCTCTTCATGACCCCAGCACCGTCAATGTCTTCCAAGATACTACGCTCTTGACTTTCTTCCAATCCAAAGAATACCACTACACCATACGAAAAGAATACCACATCGGCAACAGCAGAATAGTCGACTGGACTCTGTCGGGCTGATTTGCTTTTTTTCTTGATCCGTCTCGGTGTAGGTGTTGGCTGTCGATCTAATTCTACTGGCACTTCTTCTCTTGACATCAATGGCGTATGCTCAGAAAGCTCAGAATTCGTGATATATCCATCAAGACCTGTTTCCGGTAGAGGAGGAGATGATGTGAAATAAGTGCCTTGGTAACCAACCTCTTCCGCTTCAGAAAAATGGTGCGATATATCTCCTTCACCACTTGAAGATGCAGCAGGAACAGAAGAACGAACATTGGAATGAGGCCCATACCCAGGCAACAGAGGTAGATGATACATCTGTTAATTAATTAAAACGCATGCGTCGTTATCAGCAAGTTTTCGTACTCACAACATACAGGGCATCGTCGAACACCCTTGGCACTACATTATGTTCTCTCCTCAGAAAACTAGCCAAAATTTTCATCTTAAAACTCTCTGCAACGCAATAAGCAGTTATCCGTCTGAAACCAGCTTTTTTCCTTTCCTCCTTGTTCATTCGTTCGCCTTCGCTCTTGCGCTCGCGTATTCCAGTATCTGTTTCATATTCGTGCGGTTCATCTTCATCCAATGGCGGTCTCGTTTGAGGCTCGGAGGGAAGTACAACGAGTTTCTGAGTTGTTTTCGATGTTCGCAGAGTTTTCGGGCCTCCAGTTACGGGATTCAAGCCAGAGACAGATGGACGCCGTGTAGCAACTGTTGTGTTAGCCGGCCTTGATGAAGGCAAACGGACAGGAATTGTGGGACGCTTTGTGCGCGTAGACATCATGAGTAATCAAAGAAGAAGCTGCAAGTCACAAGCCACAACAGGTGTTGGGGTGATCATCAAGTAGAATATCCAAAACATTATTCTTTCATGTCCTTCAGCGACAGGTAGATAAATATTATACAACAGCAGAGAGCATCATCACAGTTCCTCTATATTACCGTTTCCTCCGTCCGCTGGCCTTCATGGAGGTTGCTACACTTCCAGAAGACCTTGTACTTTTTACTTTTGATTTCTGAGGAGATAGTCGTTCCGGTGAGAGGGACCCTCGCGAAGATACCGTGGATAATCTGGACGAACGTCGAGTAGGCTGCTCTTCCACAGTCTTACTTCTGGTGGCGGTTCGCGTTTTTCTTTGTGGTCGCTTTGGGCTCGGTAGTGGCGCTACTACGTCTTCTTCTTCTATCTCTGTTTCCCCATAGAACAAAGATCCGGGTATGCTCTGTGTTAAATCAATTTTCCCTCTGTCTTTAACTGAATGGGAACGTGACGGTCTAGGTGAAGAACGCGACAGTTGTGAGGAAGGTGATATCGAGAACTTCCCATTCATGTTTTTTTGCGGTTCCTGTTCGTCTTCAGACTCTGGCGTGAACGCACCAGGCGGCATATTTGGTCTCGTATCTGCAGTTGAACGACTAGGCTTTGTGCCATTCGCAGAAGACTTTCCGAAGACGGAGAACGAGAATTGGGATTCCGGGACATTCTCTACTTGAGTCCCGGCCACGGACGGCACAGTATCAGACTGATTGCCATCTGAATTCATTTCGACGTCGATAGCCTCTGCAACTTCTGGCTCATGATTAGTGCGGGCAGGTAAAGCTTCGATTTCCCGGTGCTGGTTGTCTTGTGCAAGCCGACTTTTCGTTCCAACGACTAAAGGCGGCTCGTAAAACGCATTGCGCGTATAATTCGCACTTCCAACAGAGTCAAAAAGTGATGCGACCTCATTGGGGTGGGTTAAGCCAAAATTTAACGCAAGTTGCTTCGATGGCGCAGAAGGATCTACGGGTGTGGACATGGTAACCGTCAGTGGAGGGGCGGGAAGTTGATTGGTTGCATTTGGGGGGAACGTATTTTGACTTGTGAAGGAGGGATGTGCACCGAACGAAGTTTCAGACGTGGACCTCGATAGCATAGAACCACCGAAACGAGGAGCTCCTGCTCGCTCAGGGAGAGGGAGTGGTAGCCCATTTCCAAAAGCTTTATTACGAGGAGGTCCAGACGTTGCGTTGGGAAGCACGTTTTCCCAAGACATGCTCAAATCATTAATGGAAGTGTTACCTACACTAATCCAAGAGTCTACCATCCCCGAACTTGACCCAATCATGTTTACTGAGTCTTTACTTTGTGCGAGTTGGCTCAGATCCGATTCGAGCAATTGTCTTTCGACAGATGGCATAATGACCATTATTTCGTCCATCATCTTTCTACGGTCTTGACTGGATTTTTGGCTTTTATCGGTAATTCGAGAACTTGTGATGGTGAATTGGCTATCCAGTTTGATTGCAGCAGCGAACTGTCCACTGTGGATGAGGCGAATGCAAACGAGGTCATGTATCACGGGTATCGACGCGACAGGTAGATTATGTGGAGGATTGAGAGCATACGAATGCACTAGCGCTTGCTCATAAGCAGAAAGTGGATACGCCAATAGTTGTTTCAGCGGTCGTGCCCGAGGCTTTGCTACAATCAAATTCTAAATTGATTGAAAAGGAAGGCGTCGACGCTAACGACTCACGGGAAAGGCACCAATCGAGAAGTTTCCGTACAAGTCTTGGTCGAGTCTCGGTGTCCTCTGAAAATGACCTTTGATATTGCCAAGCATCTGTGAAACTAATCTCCGCCAGCGCCATCGTGTACTCGTCTATATCGTTTGGCGCTGTAAGCGAAGGTTTCGACGTGCGAACGTATCTGACAATAAGTGGAGCCGGATTCTCCGTGAGTGATATTACTTCCAGTATCTTGGAAGCATAATCTTTATTAAGACGCGTGTCAGACAGGATGGACACTGCCCTCTTGAATGTGCACTTGTTAGAATGTGTTCACAATGGCGATGACGATGGAACGTACCTCGACATTGATACCGGTGTCCAAATGCCAGTAAGCATCAGACAAGGCAGAAAATTGTGGTGGTATACATCGCTCGTCCGCAAACTCGACTTCCCGTCCATCGTTATGCCATTTCAGCAAGAAATATACCAGACAATCCTTCTTGAGGACATCGTAAGTAGAGTTTTCGATCGCTCGCAAGAGATTCCGTAGGGATGGTACATCATTTGGTGGGTAAACGGAGCTGGGGTCACTGATTCCACCAGAAGATAGCAAAATGTCAAAGAACAACAAGTCTGACAACAGACTGCGACGAGTCTCTATCTGTTGAGGTACTTCGTCGCGCCACGGGAAGTAGTCAGGAAGAGTGTTGAAATAGTCAAGGAGGTTACCATCCTCTTCATGGGCTGCATTATCCTGCAAATGAGATATGTGTGTTGGAAACTATCATCGCAACTTGTCATCGTGAAAGACTGAGCAACTTACCACCTCCATAGTCTAGAACGCGAGTCGGCGAAAAGTAAACAGTGCTTCGGCCAAATCCGATTTTGAGTTGTCTCTCAGACTCTCACTGCTTCGCCTTTGTTCACTTCCGTGTCACGTCTCGCAAGGTTGACTACCCAGGCTGCTGGCCTCGAATTGCATGATTTGTGCTTAGTTAGTTCCTCGATGCCATCGCCAATGTGGACAGCACCACTGACCCGCCGTGAAATCATTCTTTTTCTTGTCTCTCTAACTGTTTTCGTCATCTCCTTCAATCTTGATGCTTCATTACGAGTCATAGGATTACAACCCACCTCATCCCTTCAAAAATTTGGTCTTGGTTCTGATCCAGGCTTTGACCGAGATGGAAGAAGACCAGAAGCTTTCAGAGATGATTTAGAGAACCTAATTTTTGGTGATTGGAACTGGGAAGAAGGACAAGTAGCTGGTGTGGAATCTAAAAAATTAAACGCGGATATATCTCTGTGGTCTGTACAGGGTCCAGTAGTTCACACTGAGTTCATGAATTTGGGGGACGAGTGGCCTGCGTCTCGGCTCGTTGAACACGCTCTCGGTGTGTCTCCACTGACTTTTTGAAGGTATGCCTATTGATCTCTATTTCGCAGGGTACACGATCATAGACTCTCTTGTCGTGTTCAATGGAACGTTTTATATCGTTACGGATCCTTCTTTACACTGGCCCTCTCTCAACACCATTAGCTCTCGACATTTGCGACTCATCTCTACAGAAGGGGCTAAACGGATTTTTCCTTCCTACGCCGGAAGGTACACCTCTGCATCTTTCCTGCAGTAATTATCTCATCGTTTTAACAGTCTTCATGGAATTACTTTACTTTCAATGGATGAGTCAACACGTATGTATATGTTCTAGTTACGAGTATTTCTTTTAGTCAGGCTACCTTTGCAGGTCACGATTCGCATACTCTACCCTCCTTATGGCGAACATATAGTTCTCTCGATCCGAACATTACGTCCACAGGCGCGACTGTCCTTCCACCGCCATCAAGGATTGGCTTCCCTCACATCCCTACCTTCGTTGAACCACAATCGACGGACGAGTCCATCCTCACCCGCTCTTATGTAGGGTTCCGCCAGCAACTTTTGAAGGCTGCATTTCCTTCCATCGGGGTCATGTACGCTGAGGATTGGGATGATTTACATCAATTGGAGGTGCCTTTTATTATGGAGAGAGTCGTACTAGCTGATCGTGAAGCTTCCTCGCGAGGAATGTCACCCCAAGAAAGAGAAACGACCGATTGGACTGCCCCTTTCATTACACTGGACGCGTCGGAAAACTGGTTTGAACCAATACGGAAAACCTTAAGCCGCAATCTACATATTGATGATAATGCGAACGAGGTTTTCGTCACATATATTTCCCGACAGGATGAGCGATTGGGACCCAGATTAAGGGATGAAGATCACACGAGTCTTATCCAGGAGTTGCATCGTCTTGGGCAGGACTTGGGTTATACCATCAATATTGTCTCTAATTCTGCGCGGTGGGAAGACATGATGACATCCATCCTCAAATCCACTGTATGTCGTACAGCTTACAGGCTCTTCACTAATACTAGTGGTTTAATTATCCTCAGGTTGTTCTAGGAGTGTACGGAGAACAACTCCTCGATGGCATATTCATGAAGCCATCTCCACGTTCCACCCTAATGGAATTCTGGCCATCCGGCGCCTTTATGGTAGACAGGGAACTACCAATCCGATCCATGGGACTAAAATATACGGCCTGGTGGTTAGATGGGTAAGAGTTATATTAGCCAACCTTGTGATAGTATTTTCGTTGATTTATTCCGCTAGGCCCCACTCGGGTGATTCACTTCCGCCAGTTTCGCCGCCCACAGACGCGCGAGCATTCCGGCAAGTTATTCCAATCGATAGCAGAGCTGTTGTTCAAGCAATACGGGATACCTTCCACTAGATCCAGAGCCTGCACCTTCCTGTTAGTGTACATATTTGCCTGCTTAGTTTATGTTAAAAAATCGCTTAGATGTTACCTAATTCTTGCTCTACTAGATTTATAGCACATGTACAATCGGACGTACAAACTATCGAGCTGTGGTCTGTTGGCCAGCAGATTTTTCAGCGAGTCTATCAATTATAGAGGCGTCGGCAGCGTTTGCAGCGGGAATCTCCAGTTTGGTGCTGACATCCTTTCGTGGTGTACGAGTCTCCCCTTTAAACCCGATATAATATATTCTTGTCATTTCTCCTCCAACTGCTTCGCTCTGGGAACATAATTTGACGACTTTGAACAGAGGGATGAGCAATCACGTACGAAGAACAGAGAAAGAGTGTGAATGTTGGTAAAAGCGGCAGATCGCAGTGGATATTCAGCAACTCCGACCACACCTTCGAGTAGACTAATGTTCAGTTGGGGCTTAGTCTGTTCGGCGTCGGCAAAGTCCACGATATGCGTATGATTTGCATATATTCGTAGATGACGCGGTGTGGACTCGCCTCGACCTGGACGGATCATGAATCAGGCTTTTGGAATGATTCTGGCGGTCGGGCAAGGAAAATACCTAATTTGAGTAGGAGAGATTTGATACGAACGTTCTGGGTGAATGGTATGTGGATGACTATCTGAATCAATTGATATTTATGAGATTCTCTCTAACTCTAAGAACGTTTGTAACGGGCACTTGCTTGATCGTCTACGTTTGAATCTGCATATTTTGACGTGTCTTCTCGCTCGTCCCAGGACTTGATGAGCGCTTTCGCGTCCTCGGGAACAGTCAAGTTCAAACCATGCACGCTTGGTAGCTGGGTGTCATCATTTATACACTTCTCCTGATGAAAGTAGGCGGGGGAGAGAGGGAGGAGAAGGCAGGCTTACTTTTCCAAATCGATAACACCATACAGGTTGTTGACGTCGCCGCCTACGATGAGTTCGTCGTTGCTCGCCTCTTCCGACCCAGGCATGATAGGGTAATAATAAGTAAGGATTGGATTAGTAATCAAGAACAGAATCTCGTCGGGTAATGTTTTGGCAAGTCCCTCTGAATATAAATTTTCTATGATTGGGAAAGTTCGATGTGCGGTTGGCTAGGTTCTTAGTAATGGCAAAAGTGGGAGTATTCATGTTAGCAACACGAAGGCTAGGACAGAAAATACGTCGGTAGATGGTCACTTCACGATTAATGGATCGTGCGACTCGTCAAACACCGATTTATGAATAATTGGTAGAGCTTCCGGTGGAATTCAAATTCTAGCTTACTACAGTGGGTG
Source organism: Sarcodon sp. MG97 (assembly GCA_003313065.1). Taxonomy (NCBI): domain Eukaryota; kingdom Fungi; phylum Basidiomycota; class Agaricomycetes; order Thelephorales; family Thelephoraceae; genus Sarcodon; species Sarcodon sp. MG97. Next base: position 377,136 of record QGOD01000005.1, on the reverse strand, counting down.
TCTATACTCTGTAATAGTCTTTGAGATGATCCAGCTTGGAAGGATGATTTTACAGTCCATCAGGCTCGGGACAGGCCGAAGTCCGACACACACAGATCGTGCCAAGATCCCGCGCAAAAAAAAAGAATTTTTGGCTACATTGGTCACACGCAATGTAGAAAAGTAAGGACTGGTAAGAGGGGAACGAGTGTAATCGGTATGCACAGTCAAATAGGATGAAAAATCGACCAGGCCCACAATGTAGTCATGGATGCGACCGGGGGTATCCCTGGTAGCCCTGTGGGTTGTAGTAAGGCGGCAGGCACCTGAGCTTGAGGGGGACCATACTGAGGAGTAGTTGGGAAGTTATTCGGCACAGCATCATAAGGATGATCTGGAGTGTGCTGAGCCTGAGCCTGACCGCACTGGGGAGTTATATCTTGGAAAACGTCGTCGACAACTGACAATAAACGTCGCTTGTGAATCCTTGGGGTTCTGGAAGACGGGACCGGGGACAGGCCACTGCTGTGCTCTAGCGATAATTCTCCTTGCTCTCCTAATCCTCCAGACAAAGAAGCCAATCGATGCAAGAAGGAACAAGCCTGGTTAGGGAGATAACGGTTATCAATCCAGTGAACAATCAAACAACTCATACGAACCTCCAACGACACTAGACACTAT
>QGOD01000005.1:348387-376376 GCA_003313065.1 Sarcodon sp. MG97 | reverse complement strand
CGTTGTAGCATACGTCGGTACCGACGTTGTGGTGGATTTGGGCCTCTACAGAGCAGGTCGCATTAAATGACTGCAGGGGGTCGACTTCATCGCTGTAACTTGAGACGTAGAAGGACCTCCCAAGGCTGTGAATATTGATAGAACTTGACAGATGGAAGAAGCCCACTCTCGCGGCAGGGCAAGCTGTCGCTCGTTGATTGGCTAGCCTCACCATCTTCCTCTTGAAATGATCTATCAACAAGTGGGGCGTTTAGACAGGCGGCCTTCGGTGGCAATAGTATGGGAGCGACCCACAAGAATGAAGTTTAACGACTTACCTCGCCACACTTTCATCATCTTTCTGGAAGCAAATCATTCCTAGTGACCAGTAGTAATATAGACAGCGCTCCGGTTTGGTTTCATGAATACAAAACCAGGCTCATGTGAGATCTCCGAGTCGCACCCGTAATCATGACTCGACGCTCTCGAAACCTAATATAACCCTTATCAGACCTGGAATCTACAACTCGGTATCGTCGCATTATGACCGAGTCAGCAGCGCCCAAATTGACCCAGTTCAAGGCACTCGTATTTGATGTATATGGGACGCTATGCGTACGTGTGTCTCAATCAGTAGTCTTCCCACGCCCTGATCTAGTGATTTGGAACTCCAGGACTGGGAGCAAGGCGTGTACGAAGCACTACTTCCCATTCTTACACAGGCGAATCATAAATGGAACAGGCAGGAAGCCTTGGTCGCATTCTGCGCCGCGGAAGGGCGACTACAAAAAGCTCATCCACGAATGCTGTATGCCGATATCTTGGCAAAAGCTCACGAAGACCTGTGTAACCAACTCGTCGGTGAGCGTTGAAATGCGCATGTTATCAACGTACGCTTTATTCACTGGTAAACGACGGACTTTGTGTGTGGATAGCAACAACGCCCACTTTAACCTTCTCACAAGAAGATCATATCAGGTTCGGCCAATCAATCAAAGACTGGCAGGTTTTCCCTGATTCTACAGACGCCCTTGTATCTCTCTCCAAACACTATAAGCTCGTCGTCCTTTCCAACGTCGACCATAGGTCTTTCTCTTTCACCCGTGCCAAACTTGAGGCAGGAAAATTCTTTTTCGACCAAGTATGCACCGCTCAGGACATCGGCTCATATAAACCGGACCCCGCCAACTTCCTGTACGCGTTACAGGTAATCAAGGAGAATTACGGCATAAGAGAAAATGAGGTCTTGTCTACGGCACAAAGTTTACACCACGACCATATTCCTGCCCAATCATTGGGCATGTTCTCCGCCTGGATCGATAGAGAAGGCGCATTCATGGGCCATGACGCCACAGCGACCTACAACTTCAGATTCAGAGCTCTGGGAGAAATGGCGGAGGCAGTCAGGAAGGAACAGGTGTAAAGACGAATGTACAATTCTATAACGACGAACTTCGTGGAACATAGTCTAGAGGTGTATCAGATTGTGACAGCGTATAGACAACGACAGTAAGCGAACGTCCCAAGAAAAGGAGTAAACCAAGAGATGAAACATTAGTATAAATATTATAAGTCCGAAGACGTGAACTCAACCCGGAGTAAGACTCTACTTTCCTCCCGAAGTCTTGAAAAGGACAAGACCACCGAGAGCTATTGAATATCCAAATACCTGTAGTGGGGTAATTTGTGCGCCGAACAACAGAACTGATCCGCTAATTAGTAAAATATCCTGGAAATGTTTGTTTAACAAAAGATCTCCACAGTCACGATTGGACACACCTTCAAGACTCCAGCGAGAGTGAGGACCAGACCACTTCCTACGCCAACCAAGAAGACCGCAGCCACATTCAAGAGGAATGCCGCGAATGCATTGGAGAACAATATAAGAGGGCCAACGCGGGCAAGTTCGTAAAATGGAGCAAGTCCTTCCGTAAAAGGGATTACCAATAAATTGATGACAGCGCATACTGGAGCGTAATAATGGAGGGAGACTAGTGGGTCCATTTTGAGACCATGGAGCAGGATCTGGATCATGACCAGACGAGAAGCTTCGAACTAGTATGATGGTCAGACAAAGATCACTGAACGATCTGGAGTAGGAAAGAGCGTACAGCAACAGCAGCGGCTTGAGTCAGGAAACCTAACAAGTTGAAGTGAAGTTCTCCGTGAGAGGCCATCGCAACGCCTAAAGATATCATGAGTACGATAGTTGCGAGCTTTTTATTAGGTTCTTGAATGCGGAAAGTCCACGAAATCAAGAGGATGGCTACGGGTGTGAATGCCTAGATGATCAATGAGCGATGAGGAATAGCGATTACAAGTGTATGCGCACGAACCTTGAGCATCTGAATATAAGCAACACTCAAGTAAAGGTACGCGGTATTGCTCAAGATCAGACTGGCGCTGAAGAATATCCCGATAGGTAAGATGGAACGGAGAAACATATCCTTAGATATATGAATATCTTTAGCGCCATCCAGAAGGTGAGTCGTTCGCTGTAATACTCGAGTGCCGATAGCCTACAACGAGTTAGCTGGCGTAGAATAGAATAAGCAAGGGACTGACAGCAAAAGTGAGATGCCATGTCACGAGAAATACGGGATAACGGAAGTTGAGACTGCTGTACAGGTAGTTGTTGTATAGGATAACTGTCGAGGAAAGAGCCATCCAGATAGGAATGATTGCAGTTGCAGGGATCTTCGGCTTTGATCGAGGGGTTTGAGCAGACACTGGCGAAGGGAGGGCGTCTGTGGACTTGTCCTCTGTTTGGACATTGAGATGCTGTTCATTGTCGTCTTCGCCAGCGAACTTTTCATAGTCCTTGGAGTTGGCAGAGTCGGACATAACTGGTCTACAAATTAAACGAGGGGACTTGGAAAGGGAGTGTTAACTTTGGGCACAGAAGAAGGTCGGAACAGCGATGGGAAGAAGAGTAAAACAAACGACTTTAAATCACTTCTCTCGGGGGAGTTCTCCGAGATGATGGTACATCCACCAATGAGGGACGATATGTGATAAGACTCACGTGTGATCACTAAAAATCCAAAATCCGATAGTATTCCGCTTGAGCGTGCAGAACGGAGGAGAACGAAAGTCTCAAGGACAGTGAGGGAGCAGACGCAAATCCAGAGAAGTACATTCTTGACTTCTTCCGACTTATATTCGTGCGCTCTTATTCCGATCGGTGTTAGTACTCCCTTGCGGCACTGTACTACGTACCTGACTTGCCTGGTGCCTTTATTGTACTATGTCTAGCCTCCAAGGCTATGTCGACCGTACGTGTATATATCTTCATATCATGAACCATGGCATCATTTGCGTCTTCTAGGCCGTGTTCTGCTCATCCTCCAGGATGGACGTGCTATAGTGGTCTGTATCTTTTACTTTTTATTTCAGCTCCAGGTCTCCGTTCAATCGCAAAATCACAGGGAATAATGGCTGGTTACGACCAAAAATCCAATGTTGTACTGTCAGACTCTAAGGAGAGAGTATACAGTATCGAAGAGGGAGTTGAGGAGATCCCTCTAGGCCTATATCTTGTCAAAGGCGATCAGATGTGCGCAGTCTGTCCAATGCTCTAATTCACAAACTGATCACCTCTTTAACAGCGTTCTTATCGGTGAGATCGACCAAGCAGAGGACGAATCAATAGATCTTTCTGCAATTCGTGCCGAACCTTTGCCTGCGATACGATACTGAAGCACCCCCTTCGCATCTGTAAACACGCCGTGCCCCAAGGAGCGTTCGTTCCCCCCAGGAACAGGATGGTCGGTGACACGAGGTAGACCGGAAAAATTAGAGGTGCTTATTTGCACTGCAGCCCAGTTCATCGATGCCACCCTTTGTACGCCTCAGAAAATATATATGTTCGGGGCTTCGCAGGATGTGTAATGTTATTAAGGTGTACTCTCGTCATTCTTGTCTAATCTACGAAGGAGAACCCCAACCGATGTCCGCAACGCTTCTGTTTCCTCTGGCTTGGCGTCTCCACACGCGGCCCATCGCACGCGCAGTTTTTCGTCTAGCAAATAGACGTATCCAATATGCTTGTTCACCATTCCTAATGGTTCTCTAATGTACTCCATGTTCTGACTTGAGACGAGGTATGTAGGTTGTAGATGAGCCGGGACAGTTTTTCGTATGGATGTAAGAAACATTGATACTAGAAGTGACTTCAGCAAGTTTTCTTGCAGGTTGACTTGAATAAATCGATATGAAGGGTTTGAGAGAAACTGTGTGTTCGTCGGCTTTACAAAGGAAGCGGTCTGAAGCTGAGAGCAAGCAAATCAGATCATTATTAAGCCTTCTAATAGCTTCCGGGTGGAATGCTAACCTCAGAGATTTTAGTTGAGAGCATTGACACCACGGATATCTTTCCAGCGCAGAGGTTTGTTGTGTGCGTTTTGCTCCCATTGTCGAGTGATTTGCCTATAATGTCAGGGAAATATAGCGCAGCCTACACAATGCCTTTCAGCAAGATGCAAAGTGCGGGGTCTTACGACGCACTTCTTCTCTGATCATTTTGGAGGGAGCAATCCAGGTCTTTCCTCCATACCTTCTCGTTGCATTAAGGTCATGGAAGTATCCTTTAGTTGCCTCCTTTACTCTACACCAGAAATAAGAACAACCGCAAGCAACTGCAGCGCATGAGACTCACAGGTGTCTTCTCTGCTCTAACCTCTTCTCTTGGTTAAGTAAATCAGCTTTCCGTTGCTCCCAGGTTTTAGCTAACGTAGTCGGTCGCTCCTTCACTCCTAAAGGTCGCTGTAACGTGAGCAGTGGGGGAACTTCGTCTGATTGCAGCGGCGTAAAGGAAGACGCGTATCTCGTACTGATAGCACGGTGAGAGGTCGACCGCGTCGGAAGGTCGAGCCAACGGAGCATAGATACGCACGTGACACAACGCCCGACCATATATAACAAACAAATAAACGCAAATCAAACGCGTCTCTCTTTCTCTCGAACCACTACCTCTCTCTATCATTTCACCGGTTTACGTTTCACACAATGGTACGTGCGACTTTAATATTACTCATATAATTCCTTGACTTTCACTCAATAGAGCGGGAAAGGTGCTTTTGACAACTTGTTGCCACAGTGTGGTCTAGGCTGACTCGTAGGCCTTAGGGAAAGCAGGAAAATCATCTTCTGGTGGAAAAAGTGGCGCAGATGGCAAATCTATCTCGCGATCGTCGAAGGCTGGCTTGCAGTTTCCCGTCGGTCGTATCCACCGTCTTTTGAAGAAGGGGAACTATGCTCAGCGTGTCGGTGCGGGTGCTCCCGGTCCGTCGCCTCACCATACACATTTGCAGCGAATCAATGCTGACGCGTCGTACACCCCTAGTTTATATGGCTGCCGTATTGGAGTATCTAGCCGCTGAGATCTTGGAATTGGCCGGCAATGCTGCGCGCGATAATAAGAAACAACGTATTATTCCTAGGCATCTGCAGTTGGCTATCAGAAATGACGAAGAGTATGTCTGTTGTTATATTTCCTCTTTATGGTGTGCTCATTATGTTTTAGATTGAACAAATTACTAGGTATTCTAGCATTTTTGCGGGATCGTATATGCAAGGCTGACACGTTTTCAAGGGAATGTTGTAATCAGTCAAGGTGGTGTTGTTCCTCATATTGCCAGCGAACTTCTACCTGCAGGGAAGGCGAAGTAAGTTACAATCCCAACCTGTATTTGCTCCTCATTGATCTGTCGAACTCTAGGGGCAAGAAAGAAGATGCCAGCCAGGAGGTCTAGACTTGCTACTCTGTGCTCACCCCACATGTTTGATCTGTCGTTCTTTGTTCAACTTATACTCTACTGTACTCCTATGCTATGAATTACTGTCGTAAAGTGCACTGTTTCCTATTTTGGTTTATCAAAGTTTTGAAAGTGTTCCTATCTCTACACTCATTGGTGGAACTTGAATGGAATAAAAACTACACTGATTACGTTATGGAAATAATGGAGAAACAAAGTTAAAGTCGTCAGACAGGTTCTCTAGCCCACAGTAATTCAGTAGCTTGCTCCATTAACCTGAACCGTGGGCGTTAGCTTAGCATTAGTTGTACAAATCTCCAGAGGCTCACCTTATCCTTCAGTTGCGATATAAATTGTTGGTAACTCGGTAAAACATCCGCGCGATCTTGGATAAGACAGCTAAGAGCCCATAATCTCAAAGGAGGCTCTCCATCCTCTTTGACAATGTACAGGTGTGGGTAGTAAGGCCCGCGTCTCATCTCTCTCGACTTTTGGATAACGGCGTTGACTCGCTCAGAGAAGGGGTTTTCCAGAAGTGGAAGAGTAGCCTGTAGGTAGAGTGGAATTAGCAGAGTGAAAGCGAAGAACGCCAGGAAACGTACCTTGCCGCCTCGTAAAACATCATAACTTGGAAGGTTGAAAACATCCGTGATCAGTTGGGGTACCGCGTCCCTTCCAACCCATAAGAACATCGATTGACCATCTTCGATCAGGTACAATCCATGCCTTTCTAACCTTTCCGAGGTCAGTGGGAGTGGCGGCGGCATTATGATACCCTTCTCGCCAACGAGGCCGCACTAAAAGCGGCTTTGTCACCTTCAAGTATAGAACAAACCACGGGCACTCACTTCTTGTGGCATGTTGTGCAGAGCATAGAACGATGGATACAGATAAGGCAAAAGCCTTTGAGACGGCAAAGTCGTCAGAAGCGCCTGAGCGTAAGCTCTTAGGTCTGGAGGTATTTGAGCACTTTGTCTTATGCCAACCTACCATCACGCGTCAAAAGCACTCCTACAACACGGACATCATGCTCACGTTTTTCAGTAGCCCAAGAACGAGGACCGGTAAGTTCTTCAAATTCTCGCTCAAGGCGAGCTGTGCGCTGGCACCAGCTCCAGCAGCAGTCATACTACTCTTGTATGCTCCCAAAATTTCGACCAATTTGCCATACAAAGCATCTCGACTGTCTTCCAACTTGTGTGTCAGCGAGCGTTCTACAGCTTTATTTGCAAGAAGAGTCGCGAGTGCAACTTGGTCAGCTGATGCGAAGACTTCTGATAAGTTTGTTGTTGTCGGAAGCGCATGAGTTATGACACGGATACGCCTTTCTCCTGTTAAAGATTGTGTTTGAACACAATTTTTTATCAATTGGGAGAATCGCCTGACCGTAACAAGTGGTGTGAAGCACGGCTGTTTGGAACACCACGAAAGGCGACGTGACCGTTTCTTCAATCTGAACTTCGATGACGTAGCCCTGATCCTGGGGAACGGCTGGCATGGCCAGTAAATCCGTGGAACGAACGAAAAAATTCCCATGGAATGAGGACATTCTCAAGCCTTCCGTTACAATCAGGTTGACTGGGTCGAAAACTAAACTTATGTGATCAAACCCACCTCTAGAAGCACGGACACGCATAACAGCCTCTAACATGATCGGCATAGCCAAAACCGCACCAAATTCATGGGCAAATTTGACAGCATCTTCAGAACGAGAAGCATTGAATGCAGGATAGAAGTAGGTCTGGCCAGAGGTGTAATGTGGTAGACATGCTGGTCATAAATATCAATACTTGACATCCAAATTGAGCAACAAAGCAGAACCGACCAAGAGTCGCGACATCTTGATAAGTGGAACTGAAGAGAAACATATCAACAGAAACTTGTGCTCTTGAACATTCAATGGCAAATGTCTTGTAGAATGGCGACGCCGCCTGCAACAGCCCAGATTCCTGACGATGACAGATTGAAGATTTACTTCGATATTGGTGACTATATGGAAATCCGCATTACCTTAGCGGTGCCCAAAATTTTTGGGTCTTCCCTGCTTTTGAGTGCACCTGCACCAACACTAGGCAAACTCGCGGACAAAGTGATAATTTTACCACCAATTGGAGCCTGATGTCATTCAGCATTGCAGAATCCTCACATGAGAGAATACTGACCATCAATTTGAAACCGGCCTGTAAAGCTGGTCCCATCGCGCTACCAATAACATGATTCTCTTGAAACATGTCGTTTAGTCGGCCGAGTAAGACTTCCAGGGATGCCCGAGCCTCTGAAAGGTTTACTAGCAAATCCGTGGGTTTTGGCAGGAAGACATCATCTATATCAGACACGACCAGCATAGATGAGTCCGTACTTCCAGCCTAGTGAGGAACCGCTCCAGTTCAAGTTGCAACATTTTTGGCGAGAGAAAGTAACTTACTGTCATGGAGAAAAAGTATAGCGAAGTGTCGAAAGCCACAATCGCAACCTTTGTCCTGGAATCTTCGTTAGGGATACGATCCAAGTTCTCCAACAGCGTGCGGGTTGCAGTGGCAACCATGCCTACGAACAGAACGATTAGAAAAGGATATCTAGTAGATATTAAATCAACACACCAGACTGAATTGCAGAATGGCTAACATCGATCAAGAAAACATAAACAGCGGGTTGAGGTGGTCGGACCATATACTCCGTGGGTGCAACAAACTCGACCACAGAATAGTTCAATTCGGCGCGAGCCCACCTATCTCCAGGTTGATTCCGAGTCTGATCCCAATCGAAAAGCTGTGGTACCTCGTTCGACATCGAACACATACAGCATCTCCAGCGGCTACCACCATCTATGAACTGGACGTAGGGATTGATATAGGTCCTACATCTCCGACAACGGGCTATTACTGTGTCCGTAACAAGCGGCACCGGTTCATCACCTTCCTTCAGTGAACGATATGGTGTGATGACGAGTGCTAAAGGTATTTTGGACTTGTTGAGGAGAGAATTGGTAGTTGGGATAGCATTCAAAGTGCAACGCTGATAAGAAGGCGGCGCGTTCGAATATGGGGACGTTGTCAAACACGCGTTAGGGGGCAAGATAATGTCTGGCGGGGGCCTGCCAAGTTCACGAGGATCGGGTGGAGACGTTACAAGGTTCGTAGTTTGAAGTCGAAGCGCTTTTTGAGCATTAACGCCCATTTGACTGAATTGGTCCACCAAGTTGTTCATTTGGGGGACCGATTGAGGTGCGGCGTATGGGGCTTGCGAACCATATGCAGGTGCAGGGCTGTAATCAGCCTGGTCTGGCTGTTGTCCGTAATAACTCGCCTGTTGTTGCTGGAACTGATTATCTGCGGCTAGTCCAGGTGTGAAAAGTTGAGCTGGTGGTCCTGCATTATAACCAGCAGTTGCCGTAGGATCTGGCGCGCCATAATATGCTTGTGTCTGTCCTGCGGCGTATTGACGTCGTTTTGAATGGTGTTGGACAGGTGGAGTTGCCAAAGTAGGTGTGTTGTGTGAATCTATTGGAGCAGCAGGACCAAAAGCAGGGGGTTCCCACTGCGTGCGACCAGTGGCAGTTTCTAAACAATGTTAGCCTCGAGTACCGAACATGATTTCGGACACTCACCTATGAAGATATACCGCTGATGAGTAGCGTCCCTGCACAAGAGCAAATTATTTAGATCGCAGTGAGAAAGAACGCGGATAAATTAATACTCGCCAATCTGCAGACCATCCAGGGGGCAATTGCTCTGACGGTGAAGCCATCTTTGAATATGACGAGCGGGGCAACGAATGAGGCGGCGGTAATAAAAGTTTGGTTTTACTGACACGTCGGTATAACGCTGTCACGCTTGAGATCCAATGATTGTATATCAACGAATAGCTGGTCTCCATTTGTACTCGTTACTTATTATCTATGTATTTTGCTTCAATGCATACGTGGCCGCGCCTTTCAAGGGGAAAGCGCCTAAGTAAATGTTGTCAGATTTGTCAAGTTACATCTCACTATCATGTCCCTGATCAACAGCACCAGTATTGATGTTGTAACTCATTCATCCCAAACCATACATCGCTCCACATCTCCGGTTCCAACCTCTGATTCTTGTAGTCCAAATATCGACCGTCAGCCTCGATCTGATAATGAAATAATCGAATTGGATAATCTGAGTCGAACAGAGTCCTCGAGCCTAGGGATCCCTCGTCCTGAGGCCCGTAAAGCTCGCTGGAAAGCCGAAATACAGTTTATTACCCTCTGCCTATCTTTGTTCCTCGTTGGATGGAACGATGGCACGAATGGACCTCTCATACCAAGAATTCAAAGCGTCTATCATGTGTGTATCTAGCTGCCTTTGATTACCTACCGATATTTACTGACTGAAAGGTTGGATTCGTTGTTGTTTCGTTGATGTTCATATCGAATTGCATCGTACGTATATAATATGTACTCCGCGTCCTCCCGGAGAACAAGAACTAGATGAAACACCGCCTTATCATAGGGGTTCGTCGCTGGCGCGTGTTGCAACGTGATTCTAAATGATAAATTGGGCTTTGGGAAGGTATGCTTGGGTTCCAGGTACTGTGTAGATCCTGACTATTGAGGTGATTAGGTCATCGTGATGGGTAGCTGCGTTTCAACCCTTGGTCCATACCAACTTATTAAATTTTGTTCAAGGGGCCGCTGCACAAGTAATCGGATATTCTATCCAAGCCCCCGCTCCTCCGTTCCCATTATTCGTCATTGCGTTTGCCATCAATGGGTTTGGCACCGCCCTTCAAGTATGTTTAATTCGTGTGGCGAAAATATCGTAACAAACATCGAGTCATTAGGATGCCCAAGCTAATGGATTTGTCGTTAGTCTTCAAAATAAGCAAGAGATCAAGATGGGTATTTTGCATGCAGCCTACGGTACAGTTTGAATTGTTGTCGCCGTCGGCTGCCACCCATTCAATTACACAGGCACGGGTGCTTTAGCTGCCCCTCTCGTGTCAACTCAATTTTCGACATTTTCACGATGGTCTTTTCATTATCTATGCTCTCTAGGTATTAGTCTTGCAACTACGATCACATTGATCCTAGTGTTCCGTTTCAAGACGCAAGATGGTAACCCTCTTTCACAAATGCCTGCTTCCCTTCCCATACCTAATTATAGAATGTCTCCTTGAAATCGGACAACTGGCCAAGGAAGGGGGAAGCACAGAGCAAAGCAAGTACAGACAGATTCTTACCCTTAAATCTGTCCATCTGCTAGCATTTTTCATCCTGATTTATGTTGGGTGAGCCATTTCATTTCAAATTGCTCTCGGCCACTGAGGCGTCTCCATTAGAGTCGAAGTCACGCTTGGAGGCATGTACTTGTTATTAAGTTGATCACAGTTTCGAAACCTATTGTTTCAGGCTGGATTGTTACATACATCATAAGGGTTCGAGGGGGAGGGCCTTCTTCTGGGTACATTTCCTCAGGGTTCTTTGGCGGTAGGTTTATCCCTTCTTTCTATATGCTTGGTTGCACGAATCGCTCTAGGTCTTACAATTGGAAGAGTCGCTTTATTATGGGTGAACAGCAAGGTATTTTTGACTTTTGACGAAGGTCCGTTTCTATACTGAATATGACAACCCAGATTGGAGAGAAAAGAGTCATATTTGTGTATATTCTTCTTGCTATCTCGTTGGTCTTTTATCTTCCCCCCCCGGCCACATAGCTAATATTTTAATCTGCGTTAGCCTGGAACTCGTCGTGTGGCTTGTCCCATCCTTGATCGGTGATGCGGTAGCGGTATCTATAGTGGGCATGTTGGTACGTTTCCAGTTCTTTTTTAATATCGCCCATTGATTGTCTTATCTATGAAAGCTTGGTCCAATCTATCCCATCGTTATGAACCATTCTGGGAGAATACTACCTCATTGGCTGTTGACGGGTATGAATCCGATATCGGAACTGAGACCTTGAACTTTACTAACATGGGCGATGTTTTCTCCAGGTGCGATTGGCTGGATAGCGGGCCTTGGACAGGCCGGCTCGGCCGCTATACCATTCTTGACTGGTGCTCTTGCATCCACGTCTGGGATTTGGACCCTACATCCCTTGTGAGCATCCAAAATGTCAGAGAGGCTGTAGTACTGACCAATCTCTTATAGGCTAGTCTCCATGATGAGCACTATGATCGTTTTATGGGCATTTGTACCTGGCAGTGCAAGACGTGTGGACTAAGTAAGGTGCTAGTGCTAGCAGCACGGCAACCCATGCAGCTGTTCCTTTTCTATGACAAATTTGAACTATAACATACCCTTATCCAGATTTCCTACAATTCATGCCATTCTTGCTTCCAAATATACCATCTATCTGCGAGCCTGTAGTTCCGAGCTTTTTTCGGGGATCTTTATCGATTATTGCTTGACACGTTCGTTGTATCATTATCCCACAGATCTGAGGAATAAGGTACTAATTTCTAGCGTCCCGACGATGACTTGTAACAAACCGGCATCGCCGACGGGAGTAAAAAAATCTAACAAACAACTGAGGTCTTATCTACACAGACGCTCATTTATTATGTAGTTGGCGCTCATCTTATTATTCTCCATGCCAACCGTTTGCTCTGATCCTCTCACGAGACTACACGGCTTACTGCCGCTGAGAAATACCTTCATGATCTCGTATCAAGAACATCCTAGCCCTTACGTTGCACCTAAAACAATCGCATCTGAATCATATCTCCAAGACCCCAGATATAATAATTTGGCTCTGAACTAGGAGCGGCAAGTTAGCGTGCAATGATTAAACCGCTCCTCCCAACCTACCCACAGACAAGCTTCTTGACTGCAATATTGAGATTCAATGCGTGACATAGACTGGTTTATTGCGAAAGGCCATGATCAGTAATTGGTAGTAGGAATCATCAACCGGAGATTCCATCATGCCGAGGCAGGGGGAGCGGACAACGCTTGATGACGCATCATAATATCCAGTGGAGCCTGTGAGTTCATGCTGGGCAGTGAAGAATCGAAGGAGTCGGATTCTGGGCAAATTATCAAGGGACCTAATTAAAATAGAACAGCAGTATTGAATCCATGCGAACAATTAATTGAAGCCCCTGGAGCCAATGCGGCCTTGTCAGTGGCGTCCGCGAGATGATAAAGATAGCCGCCCGCCACAATCCTGAGGCCTAGAAATATCTTCATTCTGAGGCTAACCTGCATGGGCGGGCCGCATCGATATGTACAAATACTCAACGACATATCTGGGCTAAAGTTGCAAGATCGGATTATTCAGCAAAGAGTTGGTAGGTAATATGCGTTTCAAATGATGGTATAAGACCTGTTCATCCCTATCTTGAGGCAGGAAAACATCCTCGCGTACTAAATCGGCGTCGGAGAAGGTTTGTTTCCTACAGGGACTCGAGTGGTATTAACTGTCGTCCAGGAGACTGCATCATCGCACGCCAAACCGTCCTCCGTTTATAACCGCGATTCCTTCGGTGTGAGGCGGTGCTGGGTTAAGCGGAAAAGACTGACCGTCTGAGATTCTGATGCGTTGCGGAGTTCTCAGTGAGAACTTGAGCCTAAAGTGAATAACAATGTCACTCACTGTACTGGGTTTTATAGATGAGAGAGGGTCGGAGGATATACAGTACAGGGCTTCAGGGTTTGAGAAACAATTTCAAAGATATGTTTGATAGTTTATTGAGTACAGCAGTGCTGTCCGATATGCCGTTGATGGATGCTGTGTCTTGAAAAGGAGGTCGATGATCCTGTGGAAATTGCCGTAATGCAACCCTGTATAAGGATCTGAGGGTTGCCGCAATAAAAGTCGTTCTTCTCCTTATACTCTGCACTCATTATCAGAGTGAGTTGTTGCTGCCTATTCTATCAGTTGAAGCTTACTGTCTCTCTGCCAGCTTAACCGACGCCATGTGTGGAATCTTCGCATACTGCAGTTACTTACAAGAGAAGGTATGTCATGATCTATGTCTTCTAGGAGTCATCGACCTCCTTTTACTCGCTCTATCCTGTCAATGCTATTGGCGATGGACTTGGAAGCTGACAAATCCTTGACAGGATCGCAAAACGATTTGTGATATCCTGGTTAATGGCCTTGCCCGTCAAGAATACCGTGGTTACGACTCCGCAGGCATCGGGATCGATGGCGACAAGGAAAATGAGGTGTATTTCTTCAAAGAAGTGGGCAAAGTCGCTGGTCTGCGCAAGCGCATTGCAGAGTCTAGCATGGACACATCGAAGATCTTTTTGACCCAGGTTTCAATTGCACACACCCGTTGGGCTACTCATGGTCCCCCTTCTACGATCAACTGTCATCCCGTTCGTTCTGATGTCAACGCTGAATTTTTAGTCGTACACAACGGTATCGTCACAAATTCGGCTGCCCTTCGTCTAGTTCTGCAGAAGCGAGGCTATACCTTCGAGACTGAGACTGATACAGAGGCAGTGGCGATCCTGGCCAAATATGTTTACGATACTCAACCAGAGAAGGGTGGAAGCTTCACGGAACTCGTCAAGACTGTTCTCCGAGAACTTGAAGGCTCATTCGCTTTTGTTTTCAAATCTGCTCATTTCCCGAATGAGGTAGTGACTGCACGTCGTGGTTCGCCTCTTTTAATCGGTGTCAAGACGGAGAAGAAGTTGAAGGTAGACTTTGTTGACGTGGAGCTGTCTGGTCAGACAGAAACCAAACACGTTGATACGCGTATGTTATATACTCACGTTTCCCGAGGCGCGATAGTGTTAATATTTTTTCTCAAGTGTCACCTTCCGCCGCCTTACTTGCCCCTCCAACGGTCGGTCACAAGATCACACGTTCTCAGTCCCGGGCCTTCATGTCAGAAGATGGAATGCCTCAACCAATCGAATTTTTCGTCGCTTCAGATGCCGCTGCTATCATTGAACATACCAAGCGTGTCCTTTACCTTGAAGATGACGATATCGCTCACATCGTCAATGGAGAGCTCCAGATCCACAGATTCCGTAGAACGGAAGACGGGGCGCAGACTCCTTCGCAGTTGTCGTCAACCCGTAGCATCGAGACCCTCGAACTCGAGATTGCCGAGATCATGAAAGGTAAATTCGACCATTTCATGCAGAAAGAGATCTACGAGCAGCCGGAATCTGTCGTCAATACCATGCGTGGCCGCGTTAATTTCGATCTTGATAAGATTACCTTGGGTGGTTTGAGAGCATACCTTCCCATCATCCGTCGTGGGCGCAGAATTGTATTCTCTGCTTGTGGCACAAGTTACCACTCTTGTCTTGCTACGCGGGCGATCTTCGAAGAACTGACAGAAATTCCGGTCAGCATTGAATTGGCCTCTGATTTCTTAGACAGAAAGACTCCCATATTCAGGGATGACGTCTGTGTATTTGTTAGCCAAAGTGGAGAGACCGCAGATACCATCTTAGCCATGAGGTATTGCCTGGATAGAGGTGCCCTGTGTGTTGGAGTTGTTAACACAGTCGGATCTACCATTTCTCGAGAAACTCACTGTGGTGTTCATATTAATGCTGGACCTGAGATTGGTGTCGCATCGACAAAGGCATGATTTAACCTGTTGCGACATTTGATTGGCGTCTGACTTGGACTGGACAGGCTTACACCTCACAGTATATCGCTCTTTTGATGATTGCCCTTCAACTTTCGGAAGATCGTATCTCGTTCACCGAGCGCCGTAGTCAAATTATCCAAGGATTACACGTAATCCCAAGTCAAATCAAGAGAGTCCTTGAGCAAGATAAGAGCTTACAGGAGCTCGCTACTGCCTCGTTGTCGAACCAGAGAAGTTTGTTGATCATGGGTAGGGGCTACCAGCACGCGACATGCTTAGAAGGAGCCCTCAAGATCAAGGAAATCAGCTACTTGCACTCTGAAGGTAAAACAAATTGTGTCATTTCCAATGCAATCCGTTTGCTTATATCACTACTTTTTCATTCAGGTATCCTTGCTGGTGAACTCAAGCATGGCCCGCTTGCACTGATCGACGAGAATATGCCCGTTATAATTGTGATGACCAGGGATTCTTTATACCCCAAGGTAGAATCTGCTTTTGCACAGATCACAGCTAGGAAGGCCCATCCCGTCGTTATCTGCAATGACGACGACGATGCGGAATTTTTGAAGCACGTTAAAACGATTCGAGTTCCCAAGACTGTCGATTGTTTGCAAGGTTTGTTGAACATCATTCCGCTGCAGTTGTTGAGTTATCATCTGGCGGTTAATAATGGGTTCGATGTTGATTTCCCGCGGAACTTGTGAGTGCCAGGTATTCGTGCTGGTTTTGCTGGCTAGCTACTAACCGAATTTTTCATCTCTTTCTTAGGGCCAAGTCTGTCACTACCGAGTAAATGTTAGAAAATACAGGGAGGGTCTATGATCATTTCTTGCCCCTTTTAGTTTTCAGAGACTAGTTAGTACAGTATATAGCACGATCGAAACGGACTTGTTGTACATGAAGAACCAAGCGTTTGTTGTAAATGAATTACAAAAAAAAAGGGCTTCACAACATCGAACCAACTGTGTACATATTTCTTATATATTTTAAATTTGGAAAACGATCAAATGATTGTGTTCTTGTTCAAATTAAAGAGCGTGATGCTCGCCGTCGTCCGACTCGGACGGTAAGACTTGAGACTCCTGGTCTGCAGGTTTCGAACGCACATCGTCCTCAACCTCATCGGTAGTAACGAACGTTTGCATCTGTGATCCATTTCCGATCAGATAAAGTGCAGATTTAGCGAAAGGAGACGGACACGTGCCTGGATATGTAATCCTTCGGATCTCCGTTTCGTGTTTGCGAGAGTAGTAGTAGTAAGGGTCTGATCCGTATATAATTCTCTACGGAAGAGGACTGTCGAATTTGGATTGTAGCTGAGGGAAGACAAAATAGTGGTCAGGAAGCGAAGATTTTGGTTGAGACTGACGGGAGAACGTTGCGCACAAGTCAGGTGGGGCCAGACTCTGGTCTGTGACCCTGCGGAAGCAATGAGTTGCCATAACGTTAGAGCACACCGCTGAAGGGAACACGAAGATAGACCCCATTACGGCGTTCAAGTTCAGGCACATGAAGACCTGGTTTAGGTAATAAGCATGCAGAATAGTGGAGTGCAATCATAGGGTGACATACTGTGGCCAAACAATTGAGTACTGTTCTGTGTGAGACAGTAATTAATGAGGGTTATCCGAATCAGACGAGGACTTGTTATGCTTACGCGGTGAAAATGTAAGGTAAGGTGTCGTGCCGAAGCAGTTGTGGAAGAATAGAAGAGCCGCGGAGTGGGAGTTTAACAGCGATGAGGATTAATGATACAAGGTCAAGTGCCATGGAATATGCTAATACAGTGATCTGTACAGCGTTGTTCGCTTCAGCGATATAGCAACTGCCCAGAGACGAGGGCTGCGCCTTGATTATACCAGCTACAAATTCGATGATCGGTGAGAGGTTAAAAAGTCGGAACAAGGGTTACTTACTTTGTAAAATGAGCGACCAATGTCCTAAGGTGACAAGTACAAACATAATGATAGCCCATCGGGCGTTGTCCCACACAGTGAGTCTTGAAAAAGAAAAGTAGACTGAGGTGGAGTCCGACCGCAGGATAATATAAGCCCTCACGTTCGAATAGCAAAGTTGATGCAAGCAAAGCCAATCGATGCATGACCAATCAACTGCAAACAAATGATGTTAATGTTGAGCAGATTGATAATGATCGACGAACATACTTCTACCACCACTAGAAGGATGTGGCAATTGATAGAACTAGTACACCGCGATAAGTAAGCAGAGTATTATCGAGGATGGATCGCATGAGGTAATCACCTCTTCACGTTTACAGCAACGACTCTGGAGAAGGTCCGCTGCCATCAGAGACTAGAAGACTGACGGACAGATTTCATTTTGACGTACACTCCAACCATTGTAAGGAGCAAACTGTAACGAGAGGCAAAGTAGAAAATCTTGTTTTGTTTAGATGAGTGGTATGGGGCGGGCCGTTAGGACTTACAAGAGGCCACTTGAATTTCCGCCTCCCGGTGATATAAAGCAAGTCAAATTTTATAGAGCACACAAATTCCCAGCTTGAAGAAAAAGAGGGTGATAATCAGGCGCGAAGAGAGAAGGTTTTGGCGAGGGGGGACAGACGTGTATAGGCCAAAGAGGATGTGCATAAACCAATTGAATGCCTCTGGAAGACGAGGCAGGAGTGAGGACGGGGGGAGAAGTGGGGGGAGAGGATAGAGGGACCCACTTGCGTCATTCAAAAGTTCATTGAGGGAATTCCATTCGACCATCGTGTGGTAGAGAGACCACAAGACGAGGGCGGGGGACGAAGAGGGATGAAAGGGGAGGCGGGAAAATAAGGGACATGAGGAGAGAATGAATGATTATATAGGAATGGGGGGAAATGAACTGGACCAGGGCATGAAGGACCAAGGGGTGGGGAAGCAATGAGTTGATGAGCGCGCCGGGATCAGTTAGGATTAAGAACTTCCTCGAACCTGATTGGGAGGCTACAATTCCCATCCACAGAGACGTTGGCACGCACAAACACTTGTACTCACTGCTCTAGTAAGTAGGCTACAAGTCTGTTTGCTAATGCATCCGAGCATTCCTGATCTTTCGTTTATTTCATGTTCTCCCTTCTTTTTTCTTTTGCCGTTCCTGTTCCCGAGACACGCCTGATTCTCAGTTACCTCTCCCGATGCCTTCTGGCTCGTCGGGTTTGTATCGTGGATATCTTATTGTTTCCGGCTCTTATCGTATCGGATATCTTGCTACTGATTTCATCCCGCCAGCTGGCCTTGGATCGCCCGTGCAGTTCTAACTGTGGGTGTTTCGGCCCGTCGTGTGATAAACCTCCCTCCCAACGATTACGCCGTCCGCAGCTGTATGGTGCATTTATCTAGCATTTGTATTGGCTACAGTTAATTATGGTTTGTTCCAAGACTCTCGGCGTTTCTATCTTTTTTTATATATCTCCTGATGACAATTTTTCAGCCGTCTTCTCAGCGAAACCGCCACCGTCGAGGGACGTTCCGTCGGTAACTTGTCTACAGTTGCTGGATACTTATTACAGATCCACATCCAACCTATCAGCTCCTTGCCTGCGCAGGGGCATCAGCGGCGCGTGAACGCTCCGAGTTTATGACAATACTCGGGATGTCGATGAGCCGGCATATCCAAGTATGGTCTATTCTTTGCACATACAGTCTAAACAAGTTGACTAGACGGGTGGTTATTCGGATCACACGCAAGCATCGAACCTTGACTGATTCAATCCCATCCTGCAAACTACTGTAATACACGTTCGAGACGGCTTATCGCCAGTTCGAAATAGCTGAATGAAGGTAGATTGCTTTTCATGGCTAGATGCCGAGTGATCACTGCGAACGATCATGGCAAGAAAGTCTATCTCATTTCTCGAAATCAAAGAATTAGGAAGTCTGCTAAAAAGTTTTTACACGTCCGGGGGTTTTTCGCCAACGTAAGTTTCCCATGATGTTTTTGTACAGGCAATGAACAAGCTGTGTGTGCTAGTTGGCATCTTCTTTATTATGATCATCATCCTAAAGGCCTGATATGAATACGAAAATCCTCTTATTGTTCATTCGTCCATGCCCAGCAAACGATCTGCTAACAAGAGTTGTCCGTTTGTTCTCAGGAAGGCGGGCGTTGTTCCATGTACAAATTAAATGCATTATTTCCAGCCAAATACATCCGGGGATAACTGAGACTGTGGTAGGATCTCGGATGTATTTCATAGAGATCAAATTTCTGCATTATTAGTTCGTATGATTTGAGCTTGCGATGGGTTTATGTTGTATCCAAACTAAAAGTTGCGGAGGCACAGTAATGTGTAGCCGTAGAGATCACCATGCGTTCAAGTACGGGAGCCCCCATTCCTCGATGTGCAGGGTAGACGAGAATTCTCAAGACCGAGATCTTCGATCTGACTGAAATTGAACTCTAGGATAATTTTGCAAATGGTCACGTGCACCTCGCTGGTTTTGAAATTCGGGGAGAATCTGCCGGAATTTGATGCTTGACGAAAATCTGAGATGCCTGAGTTATCAGCGCGTACTAGCTGGCTTGTCCTTTCTCCCTCAAACAGATCCGAGCAGATTGGAATCTTGTCATCCATATTCAAGCTCAGTTAAGAGAGTCCGTTGTCCATGCACTTCTATTGGATTGGCGGATGCTATCAGTTCCTTCACACGTTTTCGAGACAAACTCTCGCAGTCCGAGGCGATAGTTTATAAACAGTCTCTCGTTTGATTTCCCTTTTTCTTCGGGCCTCTCCCTTTCTACTTTCTCTTCCTGTCCGCAGTAATCTCTAGAGCAATGGTCAATTGGTCTTCCCCACAAGAAACCGCCAATGACTATGGTCATTTACTCCAATATTCGACTTGTCCTTTTTTTTTTCTCATTCTTTGTCAACAGACGCTTTTGGAAAGTTTATGCATACTCTCCTGGGCTTGTACATGTTAGATTTCCGTCCACTCTCGACGTCTTGTCCCACCGAGTAATCTGTTTTTCAGCTGGGAATTTGTGCTCTCATTGGACTTTGATTGGCAATTCATTTCCGGCAAGAAGAAATTCCGTTGGCCCTTGGTATGTTCCTGCCAATCAATGTCATGTTCTCTCGTCCGACCGGTTTCAGGTCTTCTACTTTGCTGGTCGTTATATCCTTCTTTTCGCTCTGGTCGGAATGTAAGCTAGCATCTCTGGCTCTCTGACCCCCGTTAATCCTCTCCGTCGTGTCTTCAGTGCGATTGCTCTGAATGTTAAAACGTATGCCCGCCAGTTTTTTTTTACTCGACTGCATCGTTTCAATGATTATGCTGTCGCTTAGCGAGGTCAACTGTCAAGCTTTGTACACGTACAATCAAGTACGTTGTCAACTGTTTTAAATACAATCTTGCCTCTGATATCGCAACAGGTCATGGGGAACATGGCTATTGGTTTGGCAAGCATTAATTTGTCACTTCGAACGTATGTCAAATTGTCCATTTTTCGTGCCGTGCTCCATTCAACTTCTGCCTCAAGAATGGCCGTCTGGTCCCAGAGATGGTATATCGTAGTTCCTTTGACCGCATTGATCATGGGTCACTGGTCTCTGCTCTTGCATGGTCCTACCGTTTGTTTCATACATGCTGGAACACGGACTAATATGCTCTCCCAGGTGTTCTCCTGAAAGCTGCCTGGGTCGAGGGTGGTTGCAGCATTGTCAATACTAGCAACACTATTCTTGCCGCGTCTTTCATCTATGGAATGTGCTTTGACCTTGTTGTTCTCTGTTTAACTGGCCTCAAATTAGCATTCCCCGCCGGTGGTCGCTCCCAATTGGTGTCTTTGATATTTGGTGACGGTTTGATTTACTTCGTGGTTTCGTAAGTCTCTTAGTTTTCGCATTATCTTTTCATCTAACTGCCCATCCATTAGTCTGCTCGCAAATACGCTGGCAACCGTGAGCTTTCAGTTCTGATACAAGTTCTTTTTTGTATGGTTTGACTCACTGACGATGTAGGCATTCATGCTATTAAACCTAAACGCCGTCATGTCGATCATCGCCAACGTCCCAGCAGCGATTGTCTCTACTGTTCGTTCAGTCTCGCATTTTCTTCAATATCTTCGACTGAGTAGTTGCAGATCGCCGCTTGTCGTGTGGTTCGTAGACTGCACAACTACACCTCTGAAGGCGTGGAAGTATTCGCGTACGTTACTTATCATTGGCTGTCATGAAGCCTCTCTCCTCAGTCCTCTTCCTAGATCCACTCAGGGCTCAACTTTGGCTTTTAGAAGCGGACAGAGAAACGGTAACGGCTTGACCACTAGTAAAAAGGGTGCAAGCGTGCATGTACAGGTCAGGCCAACATAAATTTAGTATTGAACATCTTCCGATCAAGTCTGGCTTTCTAGATGGATACATTCGCCCATGATCCACAACCGCAGCAGTCATTTCTTGACTATGATGGGACGGTAAAACACAACGAAGAGGTTTACGATGCAGAGTCCCAAGCAATCGCAGACGAATTCAAAAGACCGCCCTACTGAACTTCCGTCCGTCCCCTAGTATTCACCGATTACTCTCCAATCTTTCACACTTACTTTCTTTGACCTACGTTGCGCACCTTCCATACCTGGATTCAACCTTTCATTCATTTCCACGCCCCTTGTTATTGCATTGCTGTCATTGTCCGTATAACTGTTTTGTGTTGTTGTCTGTACTTGTAATACATTCGTGAGGTGTTCTAGCATTGGTACTGTAAAAAACAGGTTTGTACAGTACCTAGTAGCATCACAAATGTGTTATCAAATTACGTGGAGTTTCTTGCTGTATTCATGTCTGTAAAATGCCACCGTCTGATCGCCGCTGATCCAATGTCCTGAGCCGTTAATTATTGGAAATGAGAATCGATAACCTTGAGGTGCGAGCAGTACTAGTTGCCCGGCATTTCGGTCAGTGTGAGGTACAATGGTCTTGCCAGACGATCGAACCGTCCGCATGAATCGTTTACGCCTAAAACGTAGAATAGTTGATACTGTTAGCTACCGGTCGGCATATATAGACGATTATATCGTCAATAGTAGCACCATGCTTACATTCAATTGGGAAAAACGGAACATAACATCTGTCGGTCCCTGCAGGCTTGATGATCTCCACACCAATTCATACAAGTCCATTCATGTTAAGTGGGTTCGTGGTCATCAACATGAACGCGTAGTGTCTGCGTAAAGATGATGTCTGAGATGTTTGTTTTTCAATATGAGAGATGCGTTCGCGCAAATCAGACTTCCAAGGCTCGGATACCGTGGGATACTTTTTTAATACTTACTACTAACTGTTAGTATGTGTTTGGTATTGTTTGCTAAAGGCTTCCAAAGGCGCCGTGCCACGGAAAGTCAAGTTCCCATTACCGCAACCTATAAAAATGATATGTAGGATAACTCTCGGTCGTAATAGTGGTATGTTTTTACTTGCTAATCTATTTTCGGAATGTTCCAGCAGTTATGGGGTTGTTGTTGCAAAGGATTGGAAGGTCATAATGACGAAAGTCGAAATCTTCTGGAGATCTTGAGAGAGATTCGATGTGTTGACTAATCTTTCTCAGGTGCCGGTTGCAGGAAAAATTAAAGAGAAATTAGCATGGTTTTAGATTGGTATGTGGATCTGAGTGTTTGTGTGTTTAGCGGTTCATCTACAACTAGAATGGTCTATGCAAGATAAGTATTAGCGTGCTGTGTAACAGCGAGGTTCTATATAAACCAAGATCATGTACGGAGTCAGTGTGCTACTATAGGATAGCATTTTGCGGATGTGGTTAGTTTAGGGATGCACATCGGGTGTTTACTGAGAATACGTACATGCAAGAAAGAGGGTAAATGAGCGTTGATGTATGTGCGGATTTTGTTAAATTTTTTGGGGTGAGAGGACTATGATTCGGTCACCCATTGGTTATACAAGCATTCCATCCAATCGCGGTGAGTGGAGGGCCTGCATGTTATGGATATACGCCTATCATTCAGGAACTGTGCGTACTCGCCAGCCATCGCTGCAACTTTCCGTTCAAAGTCGCCGTGGCCGAAGATAACGATCTGCATGTCTCGAAGTTCTCCAGCCTGGGCAACGCACTCGAGTTGCTTCAGAGCGAATTCGACATGCGTGGACCACCGGAGGAATCGGCAAAACCTGCGGCAGTGAGGCGACGTGACGATGTCTTTTACTTCCCAGTCGGGCATATAGGTCTCTGCGCTGACTATGGAGTGAGGGTTGCACTGCATCGTTTTGAGGCTGAGAGAGCCGTGGATGGGACCAAGGTACAGGGTTTCCACGGATGAAGGAATAATGCGTTCAAGGCGGAAGAGCATGTTTTGGCCGAGGTTTACCATTGCGACAGACCGCAGATTGTGGCATATGGAGAATATGTGGTGAATGATGGTAATTGGCCAGGAGGTGGATGAGTAGCCAAGGCCTCGCATTTCGTTGCAACTCTTGGGTCCGAGCCACAGAGTCCGGACGCCACTCGAGAGCGTACTATTTCGGCTTAGGAAACTCTGCCCGCCTTCTACTGTGCCCATCTGGGAGCGGTAGAGAGCACCGTGGAAGGCGATTATTTGCGATGCGGAGGAGAGGGTGACATCTCTGTAAAGGACTGGAAGTATGTATCCTATCGCTGTTCTGCAAACTAGACAGAGGGTGAGTGCCATCGATGGTTCTTGAGCAGCGAATTTGAACACTGTAGAATATCCTGAGTCATCGCCGGGGACACGAGCATAGGAAAACACACCCTAGTGAGAAGTCAGCGTTCGCTTTCAGGGAGTTATCCGATAACACACTTGACATATTAGTTCAGGCGGTATAGGGTGTCCGTCGATGACTGAGTCTTCACAGGATACACGGGAAGGGGACATTAGGTGTTTAAAGTAAGATAAAATAAGGCGACAACAAAGAAAACAACAAAAGACATGTCAGACTTTTATTGCCGCTACGCAGGTGACAGCGCTAGACGCGAGAAGGCTGTCAGCCACGTGCTCCGTCCTAGGAGTGAACATTTCCTCATTTGTTTGTTACTGCTTCTGCTGTAATTTACGCTTCTGAAAATATCATTTTCGCCTGCTGCTTCTTGCAGCAATGTTGCAGATATGTCGTGCAGAAGATGGCCAGGTTTTCCAGGTAAATGTTTCTTGTTTGTTTTGGTTATCTCCCACTCAGGAATGTCAACTGTCAGGTCAATGCGACATTGTGGGACATTGAAAGGTGGGTTGTACTCCTGATGCTTGGTTGTGAGGCTCACTTGCTATGGTACATATCAGGTTGGGTAGTTTGGAGCAGTTTTTGGAGCAGGAAACTGGAGTTGCTCAAGACGCTGTACTTGCTTACTTGTCCGATGGGCGGCGCTTGAGAAGCGAGAACATCAGAGAATTAGCTGGGGCTCAAGATCAGGTGTGTGAATAAACGTCACTCTTCATTCGTTTGCAAGTTCATCCAGCTTGTAGACTATATATGTTTACAATAAGCGATACTTGGATCTTGACCTCAATTTAGTTCTGCGGCAGCTGCGTATCGAAGCCCCTCTTGAGCCGTCTGTTGAAGGTCATAATAAAATTTGGGACGTGTACTGATGCAAGGCTGACATTAGCATTGTAGACACTATTGCTGCCACACCGCCTTTTCGTCCTTCACAATTAGCAACATCCTACCTTCGTACTGCACATGTTCACCAAGAACATGTCAATGCTCTGGTCATGAATCTACGCTATCAACACGAGGCACTTCGAATAGCGTCGAACACTCTCGATTTGAATGTCCTAGCCATCGCGGATGCTTTCGAAGGAATTGCTTCCGGGGCTGAAAAAGAACTTGATAAGCAGAAAACATTGCTTGCAGGTGTCGACGCTGATTTGGAAATAATCAGTCGGGTGAAGATACATGCGGAATTTATGTCTCCAGCTGTGCGAAAAGCTATGGAGGCGGGAGAGAAGGCGCGGACGTTAGGAGATTATGTTTCGAATGTGAAGATGAGACAAGTGGCGGAAACTTGTGCAAAGACACATGGGGATCTTCGCGCACGGTTTCTACAAGTACAGGATGCTGTTTCTCGTCTCAATCAAGGTACAGACGATACTCGGGCTATTGTTGCGAATACTGGGTAGGACATCTGTATACCATCTGGAATAAGGCTTATCGTATACGCATTGCAGACTTGTCACAGATGCAGAGGGGTGCATGCGCAGGTCACGAGACATTCTCGATAAAATCACTGACGCTGCCGCTAGTATTGAAAGTTCGGCCATTATTCTAACTGGAATATGCTAGTTTCGCTGATGATCGTTGGACAGGCCCTACTGCTGATGCCGACAAATATTTGCAAGGTACTCTTTGGAAGGTATTCTCGTGTAATGAGACTGATCTTGTAAAAAGAGCTTCGTCAACTGGACTTGAGTTTCCGAAATGAACTCGCTCAAACCTCGAACATAAAGGTGTGTATTTCCTATCTCGGCATTCCGCATTTTTAAGTTGACATCAAAACCAGAATTCCTATACGGAGCAATGTATCAGCGTCTTGCGACGCATAAGCACCTTAAATGATGATCTTGTACAGTTGCCCTCTGCGTTGACATCACTACAAACCAGTTTCCGCGCGAAGACAAGCTTTTCACACATACAACGTTTGCACAATATGCTCTATGCGTACGGTGCAACGGTTCTTGAAATTGTACGACGGAAAGAATTCGGTTGGTCACCCTTTCTCAACGTTCTTCTGCTTCTTAAACACCTGACCTCGTAGCCAGCTCGCTTCTTTTATCAAAGAGCTCAGAGTATTCTTGAAGTTATGGCCAAGCTTTCGTAAGTTTCAGCTAACTAGATCTTATTATTTCATCTCTAAACAAGCACATCAGTTCCGCAGAACGCAAAAGGAGACAGGTATATAGAGGCGAAATGCATGGGCAATTACCTTTCGAGACGCGAGGCATGGACGATTCTGTACCTACTATCGACTTCTCTCCTACCGGATCTCTAGAGTCGCCTTACTCTCTAGAGCGAGCTGATGTTGACGGTAAGCAACAATATGTTCCATTTTAAATTTTTTTCTGACATGTACCCAGACTTGGTCAGTGTCCTGGACGATCTCGAACACTTTGCTCAGTCCTCAAGTGATTCTGCTGCTATTAATTCAGTTCGCGAAGCTCGTAATGGGCTAGGAAGGCTGATAGGTAAAATGGATGGAATCGAGTCTGGTTTCGACCGCATCGCGGAACGATCGTGTAAGTAAATATTGTTATTTCTGTTCAACCATGTTTATGACTTGTATATCAATCTCAGTACTGTCGGCTTCTTGGTTATCAACTCACAGACGACGTTGTACGTGCACTATGTGTCATGTTGTTGACCAATCGTAGCTGATGTTCTTGTCATCTCCAGCCACAGAAGACGCTTATGAGGAGTTGGCAGAACAATTTCGCGCGCTTCAACAATCGAATGTTGATCAGCAGTCTTTATTCCAGGCGGATCGCAGTGCTCTAGAAGCGGAGATAACTCATCTAAATGGCACCGTTAGAGGATTGGAAGCTGCTTCGAAAGAGGACCAAGAACGGCTGGATTCCTTGGAGCGGGAGTTGCATTCTGCGCGGGCTCAGATTGATGGTGACGCAACGTGTCGCCAGATATTGGAAAGTCGAAATGCAGAGCTGTTAGCGGATGTGAAAGCTCAACGACAGGCGCATGCACAAGCCCTTGCGGATGCTACCGAGCAGACAAGGATTGCTGAACTACTCAAACAGGAACTGGCGCAAGTCAAGGCGGAGTATCAGGACGTGAAGGCGCTAGAGGAACGACATGCACAGCGAATCGCTATGTTGCTCGAAGAACAAGCAAGCACTATTCGCAACCTCGAGGAAGCTCGTTCGAAGGGACAAGACATGGAAAGTCAAGTTCAGGCTGTATGTTCGGAAAGCGAAGAGATGAAGCGTGCTTTGCTTGAAGCGAGCAGAGAGAAAGACAGATTGCTTCGTCTACAAGCTTCTGAACACGATCGCATCATTCGAGATCACATTGCTGAAGCGGATGGAGACAGAGCCGTTCTAGAACACCAGTTTTCCGAGTTGAAAGCCGCAGCGGATGATGCCGAGATGCAATTGAAGGACGTTCGAAGTCAAGTTGATATGGCGCATGCAGATGCTCAAGGACTACGAGAGGAACTACAGCGCTTGGAACATGAGCTCCGCGAAGCACATCATGTAGAACAAGTTCTACGCGGCGATTTGCGAGACGGGCAGGCCTCGCAGTCTGATTTCGAGCAGCGGCTTGAGGACAGCAGTCGTCTTATCGCTCAGCTGCTCGATGTTGCCATTGCTTTCCGAAATTCTCATGTCAAGGCTATGACATCTGCTCAATCCCTGATCTCCCATCCTTTGTCCTCCAAATTATCGCCCAATCCCGCCGCAGATCCTGTCTTCTCACCGGCTATGCGACACAGCCTCATTGGCCAGCATGAAGAGCCTTCACCAATTGACCCTTCTGACCCCACCACCGCTTTAGAGGTCTTGCGGACATTTGATCATGATCATTTTTTAGAGACGATCAACAAAACAGGCTCGACGATTCGCAAATGGCAAAAACAATGCAAAGAATACCGAGAAAGGGCCAAAGGGAAAATATCATTTCGGAACTTTGCTAAAGGTGACCTTGCCTTGTTCCTTCCTACGCGTAATTCAGTGTCAAAACCCTGGGCTGCGTTTAACGGTCAGTTCTTCAGTTTACTGAGCATTTGATCT
>QGOD01000005.1:323350-348259 GCA_003313065.1 Sarcodon sp. MG97 | reverse complement strand
GGATCATAGAGTCAGTAAGCTATACATGCATCAGATTCTCCTTCTGATTTTTTTGTGATCAGGATCCGGACAGTAACCCTTATGGTCTCGGCGATGGTGTCAAGTATTATATGCTTGAAGTAGAAGATTGGACGCAGCAAAACCATACAAATCATCCCGCAAAGCGGCGCGTTTCGTCTAGAAAGGTATCTTCCACCATGTCTGATTCAAGTCCCATGTGGGAAAATGTATTGCCTGTACCTGCGGAAGCCGACAAAGAAGAGTCGTTTAATGAAGCCCGCCCCAGAACTCTCCCAGCACGGTCCCGAGCCAATTCTACTCCTGTGGCGGGCCCTTCTTCCTTGTCGCGTTTGCTGGCCCAAGCTGGCCCAGAATCTACGTCGGAGCCCGTTGCTGGTCCGGCGCACAAGCCACCATCCCCTATTAACATATCTCCTAACAGTGCTACTACTCATCGACAACCGGTTTCGACCCCGACGAATCCCTCACCTCTACGTCCGGGATCACGAGCATCGCGAATTTCCACGACTTCTCGTCTCTCAATCGGACGTCTACCCGGAACTGTAGGCACTGCCAAAGCCACCGCCACAACTGCTGTAACAGAACAACCTATATCTGGCACGCAATCTATGGACAACTCTCCGTCTCAGACTGAATCTAGCACAGCTGCTCCTTCTCCCGAAGGATCTCCGTCTGATGGTGTGTTCAGTATATGGAGTCAGCAACGACGAAGAACTGTGTCATATTCGGTATCACGAACATCTCCATTAGCGAATGCAACATCTACTGCCAGTACGATGAATTCCCAAGGTGTCTACGGTGCAGCAAATTCAAGTGCTGGAAGTAGACTTGCCAATCTAGCCACAAATTGGGGTGTCCCATTCGGACGTAGGAAAAGGACGGAAGGAATTCAAAGTTTGGAATCGATTGCTCAAGCGGCTTCTCGTTCCGATGACACGGAAGACTCGACGTCCGCTAGCCAACGGCTGAAAAAACTCTAGTGTTGGAGAAAGTCGCCTTATCAGTAGGCAAGGATGAAAGCGCTTCCTTCGCGGATGGGTCAACCGGGTTGGAGCGCAAGATGGAAGTTGGATGATTCGATTCGTTCATGGGCGATTTGGGAAACGGATCTGGTTGGGGGATTATTTCAGCCTCCATAACTGGATGTAACCAGTTGGTAGTCTTGATAGAAGCACATATGACCTACACATCGTGGATCAAAATGCCTTGTAGACTTGTAATTAAGTGTGGGACTACTAGCCGCTGTCAACGGATGTCGTTTCACAACGTTCCTTACTATACTTGTTATAAAACCGCCACCGCGTACGTACGTGTGTATACCTCCCATTCCTTCTTGTTGCACCTCGTTATACCTTTCTTGAAGGTCTCAAATGGGATCTGGCACGGTCGTTGTGGATGGTGTAGATTGGAGTCTGAAGGGTATCATTAGCCCAAATAGGAAGTGGTATAACAACAGGCGGTATGTTCCGAGCTCATTCTGATATGACGAGGGCGGTTTTTCAATTCCGTTGATCCAGTCTTATCACCTTGAACGCATGGATTGTTCTTTTGTACGATCTTCCTTGATGTTGTACTGCCACCTGATGGTTGATGTTTCCCAGGCTCATTACCTCTGCTACCACCGGCTACGATGGGAGTATGATGAACGGTTTGCAGTCCCTTCCTCAGTGGACGTCGGCCTTCAACAATCCAAGTGGTTCTCGACTGGGCTTGTTGAACGCGATTCAAAACATAGGTCGGTCCACTATTACTATTTATCCTGAGGCTAACACCGGTTAGGCTCCTTGGCTGCCTATCCTTTCGCACCGTATATGTCTGATATTCTTGGTCGCCGGCGGACCGTATTTATCGGCGCAGCCACTATGGTAAGTAAATATGAGATATTGTTCAGCAATTAGTTGAGAAGAATTTGTTGCTTAGATTGTTGCCACTGCATTACAAACGGCCTCTCTAAATGTAGGCATGTTTATCGGAGCTCGGTAGGTGACTTTTTTACATACAGATAGCTCGAAGCTCACGCTGTAAACTAGCTTTCTTATTGGTTTCGGTCTCACGTTTGCAGGTAGGGGCCCATGATTCTGATATAAGTTAAACTGTCTTTGATACTGTTCATCAGCGAACGCGGCTCCATTGCTTGTTGCGGAATTGTCCTACCCTACCCATCGAGCTTCTCTGACTTCTATGTACAACTCTCTTTGGTACCTCGGTGCTATCGTGTAATTCCGAACTGTTGCTTACTTAGAAGATAAGTCTTCATACTGACTTTTTCGTTTCGTTCCAGTGCTGCATGGAGTACATTCTGCACTTTCAAGCTAAATAATTCATGGTCAATTCAGTTTGTCCTCGAAATCGGTTGTGCATTAATTCCGCCGTTCTCAGGGCTTGGCGTATTCCCAGCTTGCTTCAGTGCTTTCCATCGGTAATTCAAGTGGCCTTGTACGTGTGACTTCCATTACAGACCTTGGTTGCTAAGCGACCCTGACGACAGTGTTCTTTTCGCACCCGAATCTCCTCGTTGGTTGATGAGCAAGGGTCTTGATATGCAAGCGCTCGAAGTACTTGCCTACTATCACGCGGATGTACGTTATCATCCTTCTCTCTTCATTCGGATTGAACCAACCTTTTTCAGGGAAATGAGTGGGTTTTCGTTGTGATGTGAACAACCCATAAGTTTCTGAGATCAATTATCGTTTAGACAGGACCCGCTGGTTATCCACGAGTTCCAAGAAATCAAGAACTCCATTGAAATTGATAATACTGTAGCATCCAATGTAGGTTGGTCCTCGTTGTTTTCCAGTCCTGGCAACAGAAAGCGTGTCCGTATCATCGTCGCTCTCGCTTTCTTCTCCCAGTGGTCTGGCAATGGTCTTGTTTCCTACTATTTAACACGTGTCTTTGATGGGATTGGCATCACCGACCATAGCACTCAGCTTGTGATAAACGGGGTTCTGCAGATCTGGAACTTGTTCTGGGCCATCCTATCGTCTTTATTTGTCGAGAGACTTGGTCGCCGCTTCCTGTTCTTGACATCAGCGGTGGGCATGCTGATATTTTTCACCCTACAAACGGTGTGCTCTGCCCAGTTCGTCTTGCATGGTGTGCCATCTGCTGCACGTGCGGTGGTAGCTTTCATCTTTCTGTTCTCTACCTTTTATGAGTAAGTGAACCTCCGTTATCCGTAATTTGCAGATGATACACAATTGCCAGTCTCGCCTTCTCACCACTGGCTGTTTCGTATACCATTGAAATTCTACCTTATCCACTTCGTGCCAAGGGATTTACTCTCTTCAATTTTACCATCTCCGTGGCTCTCATTTTTAATCAATATGTTAATCCAATCGCTATGGATCATATTGCGTGGAAATATTACGTGTGTTTCTTCATCCTGTCTCCATTTCCTCATGCTTTATTGAACATTGCATCTCCAGATTGTCTACTGCTGTTGGCTTGTTGTCGAGGTCGTCTTCCTGTATTTCTTCATTTTAGAAACCAAGAATCGCTCCCTCGAAGAGACGGCGGCCTTGTTTGACGGCGAGGACGCCCTCAACCGAGTTTCGGACGCAATTCCGTCCGCTGTCAGAGACAAACGAAAATCTGATACACAGCAAGGGAAGCCGTTTTTAGTCACTTGAAGGCCTGAATTCATTTAGAATTTCAGATTCTACTCGTCTTTGAATTCATTGTAATTACATCGCGCATTCCTTAGAATAAGACAATCATCCAGTCATGGACACTCGCTGTTTCCCGTCTTGAACCCCGGTGGTGGATCGCAAATAATGATCTGAATTTACATAATTTGTTAGAACTTTAGAAGGGATCTAGTCGTGAGCTCGACCCTGCAGACCAATTACTGAAAAGATACCGAGATGTGGCGCAAAATATAGAAATCGAAGGTATGATAACAAGACCGTCAAATAACGTATTCTTCTCCATATTAACATAAAACAAGTCCACGGATATATCCACTGTACCAATCAAGAATGAGTACTGTAACAGGATAAATAGGTTCGAAACGCAGGAAGGTGACGTTATTATCGCAACCCTCCGATTCTTGCCCAGAACATGTCTTCCCTCAGCTTCACTAGCTCCTTCCAGGTCTTTTCTTCCCAAGAGCCATCTCCAACAAGATCCTGATCGCTGATTACACTAAGAGCGATTCCGTTGATGATGATCTGCTCAATAACCTTCTCTTGCTCGCAATCGGGAGAGTCGTGATCTTTATTGGCAACGATATCTGCAGAATGATGGATCTCTGCTGCACTATCAGTACCATTTTCTATGGATGACGTCGAGAACGGATCTTCTGCCTTTTCATCCACCAAAGGATTGGGTTCAGAAACGACTTCTGTTTTCTCCTCTTGTAATGTTACTGTAGCACCAGCAACAACGGAAATAGAATCCTCCGTAATCTTTGGATAGTCTGCCGCTTTCTTGTCAATCGGCTCATGAACAAGCTGCTCAAGAGGAACTTCATGCGTCAAGGATGAAGTACGTTTGTGATCGACGGTAGACAAGGGCCGTGTACGTGCAGCTGCACGACGTGGGAGGGGGGGTGGAGCAGGAGAGGATGTCCTTGGAGGGGTGTCAGGTCCATTAAGGGCACCTGGTAGGCCTGTTTTAATTTCTGTATGGACAGGAGAAAAGGTAGGAGTGCCAGGCGCGGAATCAGGGAGCGGTACGGCCCAAGGTGACTGCGGTCGTGGAACAGGCACAGGCGAAGAATTTCTGGAGATTGAAATTGGAGCTTCGGTGGGGGGAGTAAAAGATCTCATTTCCTGGTCCTGTCCAAATGAAGCCGTTTGTTTTTCATCATCACTTTGAGGCGTTTTAGCTTCAGCTCCGTCCGCTTTCGTGGGCGAGTGGTTTTCATCAGATGAAGCTTGTGCTCCCACTGGAGAGGTTGGAACGTGACCACGTCTCCGAGCTGGTAGAGGAGGCGGGACTGTTCTCGGCTTGGGTGCGGCGAGAGCTAGGTGCGATGGTGGCGGTGGAGGCAATCTTCTTGGAGGTTCGACCTCTGTATTCTTCCCTTTCTCTGCCTCTTTACTGACCTTGTCCACGTCTCCCTTCCCTAAGGAGGCAGCCCTCTCCCAAAACATGCCAATTTTGGAACGACGTGGGGGTAGGATAGGAGGTCGGTCTCCAATAACTCCTTCATGCTTTCCAGGGTCACTGTGCCCATTTTTTATTTCAGATGACCGAGAATGTCTGAGGGTTGAAGCTTCTTCCCAGACTTTCTCCACAACACTTGTACGAACAAAGGCCCACAAGGTGCACGCCGCGCGCAATCGAGTAAGACACCATCCAGAACTACAAAGCGGATACATCGTTGATGGATTTCGACCTTGGGCGGGAGACTGCAACATCTTCGTTGTGTCTGCGGCTAGCCGGAAAATGTATACATGAGATGGTACAGGTGAAGAGCGCGTTGGGGAGTGCGATGGTGTACTCAAGACTGAACCAGCTATCGAAGTGACGAGTGGATTTTTCAAAAGCGAACTCGACCAACCGGAATAGGATGTTCCACTTGATGGGCGGGACAGAGGGTGTGATGGTGGCTTTGCTAAGGAGTGATTGGACGGGTCTGAGAGAATGAACACCCCACAAAGAGCACAGGATATATGTGAGCCAGTATTAAGGCCGGGTATTATGGATTGAGCGGAGCTTAGTTCCTGAATGAGAGTCTCTGAAGGTAGAGGCTCAATATCGAGCTGGCCTTGGTGGATCGCAGACAACACAGATTTACGAGTGAGCCAGTTGAGAGAAGGAGCGAGGTCTAAACGGACCGTAGGGTCACTGCAGGAAGGAGTCAGAAAGATAGCTGCCAGAGGGCCTGGATACGCACGAATCCTCGGTTTGTAGTCTAGACAAGAACGAGTGGCTCAACAACACACTCATTGCCGGAATTTGAGGTAGTTTCTGTCGTTGCTCACGTAAATATGAGACGAAATACAGAAAATCGCGGTATTGAGCATGGCAGCTCAGAAGACGCTTTGACGCCTCAACCTCGGGGTGAGCAGATCTTTGGATCCATTTCCCCTTACCCATGGTAATGCGTATATCGTCTAGCTGTCGTAGTGCCTCTTCTTTTTCGCTTTCTAATGTTTGCATGTGGAGCTGCATATCTGCGATTGCTTCCTCGGCGCTCTTCAACGATCGCTCGGTCTCCTCAACTTTGCGTTCGCTTTTAGCTTTACCGAGACGAGCTTCGGCAACCATCGTATTTGCCTGACCAAATAATCCAGCACTGAGTTCGTCGAGCTCCTGTTCAATTTCTGCTCGGGCACTTTCGGCCTGGCCTCTTCTGGCGGCTTCCTCAGTGGCCTTTTCCATAAGTCGGGTCAATTCTGTAGTAACGTGGGTCCTCTCGACCAGGAGGCCAGAATTGAGAGCAGATATGTGCTGCGTGCGTTCGAGTTCAAGTTGTGAGATTTTGAGAGAAGATGTGCGGATGCCATTGGAAGCCTCATGAAGCTGGTCTTCTAAATCAGACACTCTGTCGTATGATTGAACCAGTTTGTTATTAAGTTGAGAAACCTGGGAGAAAAGATCTTGAACTTGGGAACGAAGCGAGTCGATGACCATGGCCTGCGCGTCCGGGTCTGGATGAGCTGTCTTGTTAAAAGAGGCCTTTGAGGCCGCTAGTACGTCAATAGCATCGCCATTGACATGACCGTTAACTTGATCCTGCAAGGGTTGCGGCATGAGAGGAGAGAAATAAGGAGAGGTCCTGTCGTGAGTGGTTGTTGCCGACCGAGGCGTCGAGATCGAAAAGTCCAAATTGAGCTGGTCGTTCTCAATGTCTTTGCTTTCCTCCTCAACCTTCGTTTCTAGAGTATCTGGGCTGCCTATATTGACACCAGAAAGGAGGCTTGTGTACGTAGACGCCGGTGATGATACCGCGGTGTACCTGACTTGTAGGTCGTCTAGCGCCGTACGAATTAGTTTCTCGATTCTACTGGTCGATCTCTGCGCCTGGTGAATTGAGAATAACACTAACTGAGCTTGGTCCTCCATTGGATGAGTATCTACAAATCACCCCCCCCCCCCGAACAAACAACTTGGCTCCGTATGTTCTCCTCATGCTCATGGCAATTGACACGCCGGTCGCGCATTTTCCTGCAGAGATGTCAAGGCTTCTACGGCATAAAAAACACCACATCCATCAGGATTCCCTTCGTTTTGCGTATTTTTGCTGCTTTGGCAAGCGATAGCAGTTGGTAGACAACTTGCCTCATCTCACGATACTGCTTCTGGATTTCGTTTGAAGGAGGAGCCTTCTATACACTACATAGTAGCATGATGCTCGAGGATTATACAAAGGATATTCGAGAGACCTCTCTCCTTATGTTTATTTTCCGGACTATTGCATTGATCGTGCCACAGCAGTTGTGGATAATTCATTGCGCATCGCCCTACATTCCAGGGGATTGCCTACAAGACGAATGATATATTGCAGTTTACAAATGCTCAGTCTGATGTCTGACCATCGGGTCAAGCGTCAAACTCATTATATGCCATTGTTCAAGGTAGTGTTCGTTATGTTCTTTCACTCTCTTAGCAAAACGTTTCAATTCCCATTTAGGGACGCGAACATGCTACCATTGGTTAAGAACAATGAAGACGGACAGACACCAGTCCTCGTGGATATAGCATGGGCTGAGAGTGCCACAGATCCAGGAGGCATGACCGGTCCTGTTAGCATGGAGTGTGCATGACTTGAGCCTTCAGGTCAGGTACGATTCTGGCCCAGGTGACCGTCAAGCTCTCCGAGGATATAGCGGCCACCAAGATTATGAAGACAATATTTATGTGAGCCCTCCAGATCTTGTAGTAATCTTGTGCTTGTGCTAACTGATATATATGTGGTAAATGATAGCCAATCAACAATGTGACTGCAATTCGTGATCTTGGCACCGGGACTTGAAGTATTCGTCCAAAATTGGGACAATAGGAAACATGCAGTAGGTACATTAGTTGATGATGACGTGTTGAATGCTACGCAGATGTAGAAAGAGTGGCAGGTACATCTCCATTAGTGCTGCCTACTATGAACTACTGAGAACGTGTGGCTGCGTACACTCGAGGATTCCTGATCCCATGATCAGATTAGACGCCAACCGCTTATAATCGACAATACAAGCAAGGGGAGCAGGGGTAGTTCCAAGCAGTGTAAACACAGATATAGGTAAGTATTCGCACACCTCTACATCGAGCAGCGTTATCGGTAGCAATAGTAGTTATTCATCAGGGCTAACGCAGATCATCAAATTTATAAGTTGCAACCGTGTGAAGATTATGAATACCATGTGGCATTGTCCACACTCCGTCGCCGCCAGCTGGCAAGTTAAGTTGACCTAAACTCTCATCCGATTACTCTGCGACATCTCTGGTTTCATCCACGGTTGTTGGTAAGTAATTTCCTCGTGCCAATAGTCATTCGTTGTGTCAATCACCTTGCATAAAGTTGTGCTACGTATATTCCGAACCTCCCTAATTTTGAACTCCCAAGTCACTCGATGTCGACCACGGAGCAGCAGAACAAAGCTTCAGCAGAAATACGAAGCGTAATTTCTTTCCTTCGGAGTAGCAAGTCAGGAATAAAGAATCGAACAGGCGTGTTGAATGGAAAGCGTGTCGATTATTTTAAAGGTACGCACAGCTCACGTATACTATCGATTATTTGGTTCAGTCTGTCATCCGATGTTAAAGGCAAATCTGCTATCAAAGCTCTTCTTTCACCTAACTATGCTGCTATCTCTTCCGCTCCAAAAGTCACCTCTGAGTCAGAGGCTGCGACGTTACTATCAAGAATTATGCCATTCGCTTTCTTCCTCCGCGTTGACCGCCAAGCAGGACCTTCAGCCTCTTCACCCAAACATCTTACATTTTTTGCTCAGCAATCATTCACAGAAGATGGCTACTTTGCATGGTTTTATGAAGGCTCCCAATGGACCACATATCTGGGTGGAATTGCTATGGTGGCCATCATGTTGGCAGGAGTGATGTTCCCCTTGTGGCCGCCGACGTTAAGACTTGGCGTTTGGTACCTTAGCATTGGGGTATTGGTGTTAATCGGCGCATTTTTTGGAATTGCCCTTCTAAGGTTAATCTTCTATATCATCACTGTGGTGGTGGTACCACCTGGCATTTGGGTATTCCCTCAGCTATTTGCT
Source organism: Sarcodon sp. MG97 (assembly GCA_003313065.1). Lineage (NCBI taxonomy): Eukaryota > Fungi > Basidiomycota > Agaricomycetes > Thelephorales > Thelephoraceae > Sarcodon > Sarcodon sp. MG97. The sequence goes on along the minus strand of QGOD01000005.1, from coordinate 339,062 downwards.
GATGTTGGATTCGTACGTAGCCTTTCCGTGCTATGCATGGCCTTCGTTGATTTCATTTTTTCCGATTTTGCTAGGTTGATTCGTTTATTCCATTGTACGAATGGGATTTTCCAAAGAAGAAAAGGAGCAAGAAGGTCAAGGGAAAGGGCAAAGAGAAATCCAGTGCAGACCAAGCTGTGGATGGGGCGTTTATTGAGGAAGTTGACGAGTCGAGCGATTCGCGGCCAGTTAGCCGTAACTCGCGGAGTGCAACTGTTGAGGAGATCGCAGATGATGCCTCATCCTGAGCTTGTCTTTTTCTTCATATTTGTATATCGTCTTGACGTGAGACGTACTCTATCAGCAGCTTTCCATAGTATATTGCGACAGATGAAGTTATCAAATCTGTATTGCGAGCATGGTGAAATATTGTGGTACGAATCTTTAGATAGCGATAATCTAGAAGGGTAACTTTGGGGCTTTGGCGGACCGTGATGGGTTGAGGGGATTTGGACGACGACGACGATACCACTGATACGTTTGAGCATCTGTATTGAGCACAAGTATACAGACTCACCTCTTTGTACCGTGAAATTCTCTCCTTCATATCCCGCATCAACATACGTGTTCTCTTCTCCCTTTGAGCCTTGACCCTCTCCCATTTATGGCCCTTGAACATTCGCTTTCGACTCATATATAATTTGATGGCGCCAAGCCCATCCATTCGTTTGAGGGTCATAGAAGGAACACGTTTCTTGACAGCTGTATTCTGAACTTTATCCTTTGCAGTATTCTTCTCGTTCCTCAATTCGCCCTGCCAAATGATATTCCGCCGCCACCACTCACTTCCAGTCGTTTTCTGAGTGTCCGAAATCTTCTGTGCAAGCGTTTGTTCTTCTGTACCATAATTGGGGCTCGGAGGAAGTAAGTGTAGGAGGCCTAGAGATTTAGCGGACTTGACTAGGTCCGCCTGCCTCCGTAGCGAATATTTTGGCGGTGCCCAACGACCCGTGGTTGGATTTTTGTGAGCGATGAAGGGATTCGGTAATCGTGGAGCAGCAGCAGATCGTGAAGCTACGTTCTGGCGCGCTTTGGCGGGTATAGCGGCGAGTTCTCGTATACGGAAGGATTTAAGAGCCTGAAGCGTCATTCCGAAATATTGTTGGCAACCTCACTTTGAAGGCAAGTGTGACGGCGGGATTGGTGTTAACGCGTGACGACCTTTTCGACATCATGACTCTATCCTTCCTCCAAATTCACCAGTCGGTGCAACGCCATTCTTGTCCACTTCGAGTTGCGCGTAGTCGTATAGCTGTGGCTCGTTTTCCAGCACTGCTGTCGAGTAGAGTCAATAAATTTTACCATGCTGCACCAACAACTCACTGGCAGTCCACTGAGTCCAGCTCCCGGATTTCCACTGTATTTGGGGTTCTTATAGCTGTAGGAGTTGCAACTACTGCCTTTGGACTGTGGGTTGACTCTTCTCGTTCAAGTATTTGGAACAAAACTGGCTTGGAACCCTCTCAGATATGAATTCTATACGTCGCTTACCATGTGGCCGAAGGAGGTTCGCAGTGACTTACGGGCGGGTATAAAAGCAAAACATCAAGGTGACCTTGGTTTGAGTGCGAGGTATTTTCAGAGGCGAGTGTCTACGGTGTAAGCTACTAGTCAGACGACCCTGAATCGCCTATGTCCAGAGCTTGGGAAACAGCCCAGAGTCTGCCTTTGTCAAAGTTTGGATCTGCCCCTCATCTAAAGACTACTGGCATCCTTATCACACTAGCTGAGGTGCTAGAGTCCAATAACAAACCCCACCTGGCCTACGAGCTGATGGCAAAATATTTGGATAATTTGCCATCTCGAGAGAACTCGGAAACAGGTCCGGAGAGCTCCACAACAGAATGGAGTGGACCCGAACGGATGCGGCTTGTTGCGATTGCGTACAAATTGGGAGAGATGGCAAATGTGTACTCACAGGTTGCAACAGAGGAGGAACGATGGCTTAGTTGGTCTGTTCAAGAACTATTTGCCGCACTGAGGAATAGGGATGAAACTGGACATGTGGAAATAACACCTATGCTACGGGAGCTCGAATTACCCGGTTGGGTGACGAAAACGGACGTCGCCGCGCCTATTGAGGCCCTCGGTGAATACTTCTCAAGAGTTGGAAATACTGGGTAAGGCTTCTTTTGTTCTTTGACATATTAAAGGTGGTGCTGAATAGATGTGAAGGTTGGCTGCGATTCTCTACATGCGCGCGCTGGGGATACTTTTGCCAAAAGATCCGAACCAGATCACACCCGAAGATCGTTGCCGCGGAGCCCAGGTGATGTCCAACCTCGCCGAATTGATGACGCGCCCATCCTCTTCCCCTGAATCAGCAATAGAGAGCAACAAGCTAGAGCAGGCGGAAGAATGGGCACTAAGAGCTGCGAATTTGGTGGTTGGTGCGGTGCGAGACGAAGAACCCTCGAGGGATTCATCTACATGTGAGGAGGTGTTCATCGTGATTTTTGCGAATCTAGGCACAATCAATATGGCAAGATTCTACCAAATCCGTGTTCCTCATATGCTAAATTAGATATTCACAGAAAAAAGGAGAGGTCGGCATGGCGAGGACCTTTTACAAATTAGCGTTAGCACGTGCTCTAAAAAAAGGTTACAAGTCCCATGCGAGCGAAGTGCGGAGGCTATTAAACGAGGCTGAGCGAGCAGCGGAGAGTAATGGGGATAGGAAATAAGAAGGTAGGATATGTATTATACCAGAGTTCCTTTTTATGTGGAATCTATCGGGTGTACCACTGTGTAAACGTTGCTTGAGAGTTGGAAATCCGATGTATTCTATGACGACCCGAGAGATGGAATGGAAAATAACGTGAATTGTGGGGAATGAAAATGATAATAATCTCGGATCAGATTAAATCGTGATAACCCCCAGGAGTTGTGGAATGCTCTTTGGTATCTATGACAACTCTGATTCCAATGAGTATCATGCAAGTTCGACCTCACTACGATTTATGTCTGCGCAGATGAAAATCAGAACAATTACCTAGTGCATCGGCCGGGTCTACCAGTTTGCATGATTATCGAGCCTAAATCATGACTGGGCTACCGGAGGGACCAGAAATGTACGACATCTGCTGAATGTAATAAATTGCCCCGTATGGGGAGGACTTGTAAACGTTTGTCGTTCCTGCGGAGATACCTTATAGAATACAGCGTTGTCTGGCACAGTTGCCCAATTATAGCTGTTTCCGTAAAGGGATGCACGTGTCACGCTTTACATACATTCTCACGAATATCCACCTCAAACGCTCGTCAATTATATCTCACCCAGTTCTTGGTAGATACCTACAATTCTTTTTTGAACAATACTACTAAAGGGCGTTAAATATAATAACGGGTTATTTATTAATTGATATACTGAACGTTGATTGTTTTCAAAATGGCCTGGAGCAATTGAAGTGATACCCACCTTGAAATATATCTAGGTCAAACCAATAAATGTCGAGGTGCATGTACATGCATCTGGAGCTTTGTAGACTGGTTTATTGCTCTTGCAGATGTCTCTAATTGTACTTCACACCGTACAATATGCCTATTTAAAATTTCTGGATGTCATCACCACAACTGTTTGGAAACAGTGAGATTTTTCATAAACATTCAATAATAAATGTATTACTCAATACACCTTAGGGCAAGTTCATTATAGGTATCTACCAAGAACTGGGTAAGATGTAATCGAAAAGTGTTGGGTATGGGTATTCGTGAGAAGTTTGTTGCGCGTGACCCCTTCATGTCACGGTTACTATACAACGACACTATGAGCATTTTCCATGGCCCGTCGTTCAGACGTTCTCGTGAAGTGCGGAGAACGTTACGCTTTTCAAAGTCAGATTGGTTCAAAGTGTGCCAAGTCAAGAAAAAAAAAAGACTTTGGATATTTTCTGATGAGCGTCACGCTCGTGTGCCCGACTTGCCACCAAGGGTCGTGGGAATAGTATCCTCTAGACGTCGACTTGCGCACAGTCAGTTGATCGTTTCTCCACAAGAAGGAATCACTTCAAATCAATGGCTATACGAACCGGTTTCGCGGCAGCGTCTAGGTTCTACTACTGCCGGACGTAACTGATGCTTCGAAACACGACAATCAGCTTCATTCGCATTGTAATGTCCCCGTGGACGCACGAAGCTTTTCGTCCCTTCAATATAGTCAATATCATAACACATCTGCCTACGGAGCCTGCAAAAAGCTCTCATGTGTTTAATCGGGACTCCGAGCTCCATTCCCTGCTCCTCCCGGTTTCCTGTATCAGATGAACTGATTTGGTATGTGGAGAATTAATCATGCGTAGCCTACTAGCAGTATTTGAAGTCGATGCGCGAGAGACTTGCCAAACCGTCTTGCCCCTTAGTACGTACGTCCTTCGTTGCTCTTCCCTCAGAAGCATCTTTCTAGATATTCGCGTGCTCGAGCTCCTCATCAGAAAGACTTGGCCAGAGTCCAGTTTACTCCGAATTCACCATTTCATTCCTTTAATCTCACCATGAAATTCGGTCGGTGAGTAACATCGCACCCTGCAAATACATGCTTACATACCAATTTATGCCAGCTATCTTGAGGATACACAGGTGCGCTACCTTGCACTGTAATTTCGCCAAATGTCTACATGCAACGATATTAGATTCCAGAATGGAAGAAGGCGTACATGTGTGTAACTAGCCGACTATTTTGCTTACTCGTTCCCTCATGTTTATTTTTCAAGTAATTATCGTGACCTCAAAAAGCTGATCTCCGCTATCAAGCAAAGTCAACAAGCCAGTCAACTGGAACACGCTCGGGCAGACTTTGAAATGCCAGTATCCGTGCTTCATACAGATTCTTGTATGATTTTGTTTTGTCACGCAGCGAGACTTCGTGTTCACGTCGAAAAGTTCCCGTCATAGATATCAGCTTCGCGCATAGGTCTCAAGATACGCTACCGCTGCCACCTTCTAGTACCGCATCTTCGCGTTCCTCGTACTCGCACAAGACCTCGATTGTTGACGAATGCGACTTTGGTGAAGGAAAACCAGAGCCTCGTGGACGTAGTAATCGACTTTCACTGATGTACAGGGTTCAAAATCTCGGGCATCCGACTCAAATGACCCCACCAGTCTCCCTGAAAGAACTGCTGCCGACTTTACATTGGCAACACAGGCGTTTTCTCGACAAATTAGACTCAGAGCTAGAGAAAATCGACTCGTTCTATTCGGATCGTGAGAAAGAGGCCAAGACCAGGTATGTCATTATTTGCTGCTATTGCTTGCAATTTCTGAATATTTCATTGTTAGACTATGTGCCTTAAAGCAAGGAATCTATATTCTCGAAGAGAGTCGACGTCTGTATGAGGTGAGCCAAGTCAACTATTTGCCAGTTGTTTATTAAATCGCTATCCTCCATCAGACTTCGAGTTTTAGTGATCTGCCTCAATGGCAGTCGCTCTCATTTCCCACTCTCAAAGTCAACCCTAAAATGCGTTCGTGGCTGAGCAACGTATCACTCTGGGAGAAGTACAATGCCAGCCAGCAAGAGTTTGGACTGTCGACGACTGTATATGAGAAAGAGATACCAAGACTGAATGCCGATGAATATCAACGTAGCAGGAAGAAACTCAAGGCAGCAGTCATTGAATTTTACAGGTCAGTTGTTCATCCTCTGTCATCGTGCGTTGTCCTGATATAGGTGCCCAAGGAATTTGGAAGCCCTCAACAATTTTAGGGTGGGTGCTTATTCTATTGTTAGGCGTACTCGACATGATTAAGGCCTCATTCAGACTCTTAATGTCATTGGGTTCGGAAAAGCTTTAAAGAAATTTGAGAAGGTCACATTGATAAGCGTGCAAAACGCTTATACCAGAGAGAAGGTATTATACAACTCCCTAGCTGTCATACATATTGTGCTCATAAGCCAAGATCGACTTCAGGACTTTTGCTTCCTCGGATGCGGTAAAGGAAATGATCAAAGAGACAGAAGAGTTGTTTACATCTAAATTTGGCATGTCATCGTACTCAAAATAGTAAGCCCCGCTAACAAAATGGCCAATAGCCCGTGGAGACCGTAAAAAGGCCCTTGCAAGCCTCTGCGCTGGTGGGACCCTGCAAAAGAGCCACTACTTTGCAACCTACCGGACCGGCTTTATGTTAGGACTCACTCTTGCTGCAACAGCCTCTGGATTGTATTCCAGTACGTCTCTTGCAAACTGCATCCACACCAAGCAGCTTAGTGGTCGGCTTTAGGTTTCAACGCAGAGACAAGAGAAGAAATCCCAGAATGGGGAGGATTACTTTTAATCTACAGCATCCTTCTAATACCTGTTTTACTTGCTCTGGGGGTAGGAGTCAACATTATCGTGTGGAACCGAGCGCGAATAAACTATGTCTTCATATTCGGTGAGTATGCTGTCTACTATTCTAGTAAGCCCCCTTGTCAACGTTGATATTAGAAATGGACATAAAGACGAAGCTGGATTACCAGGAGTATTTTGAGGTTCGTTATATACCTTCATCTGTCGTTTACTTTATAAATCCTGGCTTTCTAGATTCCTGCTATTCTGTTATCCACCCTTTCCTTTGCGTTCTGGTTGTCATTTGCTCGCATAGGTCCTGCTTCTGTGGCACCGACAACCTGGCCTCTTATCTGGCTTGCCTTTTACACCGTATTTACCCTCAATCCTTTTCCTATCTGCTATCGACCTTCTCGATTTTGGCTGTACCGTGGCTTTGGACGTCTATTACTACCAGGAACCAGACGAGTCAAGGTAAGTAAACTCGTCTCATTCGCGTTTTGATGTCTCTTACAGTAATTTATTGCTCAGTTCTCGGATTTCTGGTTGGCGTGAGTAACATATTCGCTGCGAAGCAAATTCCACTCAGGTTCCTCTTATTATAGCGATCAACTCTGCAGTCTTGTCTATCCGCTGGTGAACCTCTACACTTTTGGCTGTATTTACGCCAGCGGGTTTGATGCATCTTGGCAAAAGTGTACCGGAGAAAATGTCAATAGGGCTATTCCCATCGTGCTCGCAATTATCCCATTCGTAATCCGCATCATCCAGTGTATCAAATGCTGGGCTGATTCGCGTATAAGCACACATATCATCAATGTTCGTCATTTCTTTTATGCTGTGAGAATTTTATTTGATGGTAACAAAGGCCGGTAAATACGCTTCCGGTATAATGATGCATGTCTGCTACTACAATTGGTGGTGCCAAGGTCGGCCCAAGGATGCTAGTTTCTTTTTTTACTGTCTGGCTGCGACATGGTATTCAATTTATGCTTGCGCTTGGGTATGTGATCCCCTGCATATGCCCAGCGCCATCGTCTTGACAATGTCACCTAGGATCTCTTAGTAGACTGGTCTGTGTTGAGAGTCCATGGAAAATATCCTTTGTTGCGGGAGGAGCTTCTGGGTCCAGATTACTTCCCGGTGAGTCTACCGTTACTTGTATGATCCGCCAGATAATTTTTACCTATTCCAAATCCGCCAGATATATTATTTTGCTATTGCAAGTCGTACAACCATTTGATCCCCGTCATCACATCTCATGCTCTCCCTCCCAGATTACCAACATAGTGATCAGATTCATCTGGGTCTTATATATACCGATACATGGACCATACTTAATGCTCAGGCCGTTCATCACAGGATTCCTGGAAATGTTGAGACGCTGGCAATGGAATTTCTGTGCGTTCTTTCCTGCTTCCTGCCGTCGAGATAGCCCAAGATGACACAAATGGTCAGACCGTCTAGAGAGCGAACACCTGGGTAATGTAGATCAATACCGAGCCACACGAGAGGTTCCGCTTCCACAACCTCAGAACAATGCGCCCCAGAACTTCTACGAGGGAGACGCAGCTGTTCTGTTACCTCCGTATTTGCCCCACAAACCCCTTGGTCGAACTAGGAACGATGTCAAGGTGTAGCGACAACCTTGGAAGTGTGTGTCCGACGGTCTTGATGAAGTCAAGGCTACGGGCTGAGACTCTGCTGCGAGTAACAAGGTGGCCTGAGTACCACAAGCCACCAACCACGTCCTTGTACGCCAATTTACCACACCATCTTTGTCCCTGTACCACAACAATTATTATCTGTACAACACCGTCTGAACTATTTCTGTGCTAATCTCCGGCACTCACAGTGATCACCGAGCGTTGAACTGTAATCTTATGGCTTTGGCACTGTCTAGCAGTTCCATTCAATACGCCTGCAGTTCGCTGGAGTACTTATCACGACACTATATCCTACGCTTTTGAGAGGCGCTCGTCGTTGACTTCACATACCTTGGGTTCGAATTTCTGAACAGCTCGTTTGAAGGCTGGGATTCATTCATGGAGTTCTCAATTTGTGTTCATTCCGATACCCCCGTTAGAGCGGTTTTAGTTTTTAATATACATGTCACGCATCGTCTCCCTTTGTTCGACTACATTTGAAGAATCCAGTGGTGTTACGAATTATGAATGGGCCGGTACGACTGGCCTACGATTCCACGCTTCCAAGCTGCTCGAGGTATCCTGTATGCTTTTTACATGGGGAGGATGGTGAAGTAGCCTAGTTCAACTGGGACTATCTAGTGGATAATATATGGACCTGTTCCACGTAACAAGTACATTTGGTGTGACCTAGCACCCACCATTCATTTCAGAGAGGAATATATTAGATCCAACTCCCTCGCAATAAGGGAATCCGGACACGACTTTCTCAGTTGGCTAGAAAAGAAAAGAACCATGGGTAGTCGATCAGCAGTCTGAATCGCATTTTTGCGTGAAACGACGTACTCCAACTTCGCTTTGTCACCTCTCTCCTTGCATTCCTTACCGGCCATTCGCCAATCTCCGCATTCGACGTAGAGGTTGACTCGCTTAGGTGAATCACAGCGAGCGACGTATGCAACAGCTTCTTTCGGATGCCCTTTCTCGAGCAAGTGCCGAACGAACGCCTCGTATCCTATAGGGCTACTCCGCTTCGATTTGGAGAAGGTATCTAGGCCCGTAAAGTCTCTTATAGCAGTCAGGGCGTGTAGTTTGATGTACCAAAACCTGCAGGTGGATTGGCATGGCTGAGGTTAGGCGGCGAATACACAAGTAAAGATATTCGGTCTGATTACCTCTTGTCGGGAACTTTGAAATCGGATTTGACTTTGTCCGCCTTCTTTGACATTCCATTAACCAAACATGTACGGATAGTTTCGTTGACGCTGAGGCCAAAGAACGGGATCTTGCCGTCAGCATCCTTCTCAAGTTGTTGTTGAAGTGCCAGTAGCCTTGCGCTCTCTTCTGTGATCTAGGAGCAGACATGCACTTGTTCAGGCGTTCAGCATTAATAGCGGGTGGGCAAACCTTGGCTTCAAATGATCTCTCCTTGTCCTCAGAGAAGAATTTATGTGCTGCTTTGATAGAAGTTATCTTGGCCTCGGGATCCTAAAGGGAGTTTTAGTGTGTCAGGTGTCACAAGGGAAAAGATAAGCCCAAACAGTCATCCTTGCTGCTTCTTCTAGCGACAGCACTGCGCTCTCTACCCGTCTATCTTCGGAATAGTAGAAATCCCTCAACATTTCACGGTTCTGTTCCCTAGCATAAACTTGCAATAACCGGCTTGCCGGTGCCAATCTTTCCCCACCGTCTTCGATGAGACGGAAGAAAGACCCGAGGGACAATCGTTTATGCAAGTATAACAAGACATGGTAAACTAGCATATGGTCAGTTAAATGGGTAGAACTGGTTATCTAAGAACGCACTTAGATCTGTATCGCCACTATCCACAGCCTTTAGGAGAGCCAACCTATCCTCTTTCATGCTGAGAAGTAGGGGAACCTGGTCGGAAGCTCGCGGTTCATAATCAAGCAACTATCTGCGATCAACACATGACGGCACAGAATACGGAATGAGCCACCTACTTTTGTCGCCAGGCCGAGCCGTCCGACTTCCCAGGCCCGTTTTGCGATATCAGCATAGCTCACAGAGGCACCACCTAATTTTGAAAATTTATCCACAATGGACTGACATACTTCATCGTCTCCACCGATTTCCGTATCCTTTCCTGTACCGGTAGCGGTTGGCTTCGCGTGCATTATTTTCGCACATGCCCAGTGTTTCAAAACTGCATCCGGTTTCAACGAGAGATATGTCGATATTCGAAGCCCGAGCAAATGCAGATTACGAGCAGTCAAACGATTCACAAGGTGTGAAGGCGAAGCATGCACATATCTTGTTCATAGACATGATTCATTACCAACACATTAATCTATGAATTGTAGAAAGTCAAAACTCACTGAAAATATGTGATCGGAATACCGATTTCAAAAAAACGGACGGCGTTGAGAACCTTCAAAGCTTGACCCATGTTGATGAAATCTGTTGGATCGTGCAAATCCAAAAAGGCACGACCAAATTTAGCGGCCTTGGCGCAGACGAAAAGGTCAAAGCTATGCTAATACCATAGAAGACACGGCACTCACATTTAAAAGACGACGTTGCCAGTGAGGCTCCCACTCTTGACCAGCAGCATCGATACACTCATTTACAGCCGTTGCGAGTTCCGGACGAATGCCCCGAATGCTCTCGTCAGCCTTGGGCGATCTACGGGAGAAATCCTCCCAAGCATCATAGAGAGTTGCAGCAGGAGAGGTAGAACCAGGCTTGAAGATAGACATAGAAGAGGCTGCGCAACAATCAAAACCAACATTCAAGCAAAATTGCCCCTGCTACATACCAGGGACCTTTTGGATAAAATCGCAGACATCCGGACTCACAATTCTCACACCGTCAATCTCAGTGACAGCAAATGTAGGGCCGGTATAGAAGTATCTAAGGAGCAGGTTCATTAGATGCCGCAAAACACACAAAAAACAGGCACCAACTGAAGAGTATCCCCAAAGGGACCAACAAGTAGTACTAAAGTATCCCACGATACGACCACTGCATCATTTGAACACCATTGAACTTGTCGAATTTCACCCTGCGCGCCAACAGCGTTGTTGGTATCGAACTCGGCAAGACTACGTTGGAAATCCGCAGACACAACCAATAGCATGCCTGAGAACGTTAGGAGCGCAAGAGATTTTCCATTCGGTGATACAGATATACGTGTGAAGGGACCGCGAGATAATCGTTGGTCAATGGTCTCGAGATTATCGACCACGTATAACGTAGAGTCGACGGAAAGAAGGACTTCGACGTGTCTGGATATGGTAAAGTCCGGAGGAATGATTGTCCACGAATGTGGAGGTTCGGTCAAGCCTGGACACGAATTTTCGAAAATGAGAGGTTTGAGCAATAAAAAACTGACCTTGACTCACCAGGATTAGAAAGCACCAGTGGCTTTCCGCCTTCCCATCCTTTCACCTCCAACAGCATTAATGAACCAGCCAAAGCCACCAGCCCATTCTCGTGTATCTGTGCGTCAATCACGCCCATTTCCGTAGCCTCACTCCCGAGAGAGTACTGCACATAATCTCCTTGCAGATCATATAGCCTGTATACACCCTCTTCGTTCAAGACTGCCAGCCGTTCGTCTGCTGTCCATCCAAACCGGATAATCTTCCCCTGATCCCACTAGAAAGTACACACGCGTCAGTCTCGTGAGGACAACCAAACATAAGGCCGTTATCCACACTGAACGAAAGCATACCCTCGCCTGCAGGGGAGTACACCTGGATTTGTGATTTCGACAATACCGATGATCGCCCTATTGAAATAAGTTTGCTGCTGTCTCGCATTAGGGCTACAAGAAGTGTATGACAATGCGAATTAACTGATATTCAGAACCCGAACAGGATGACGTGCTTGCCGCACCTAGAGGACCACCATTTCTACACCCAGCAATAATGAAGTCATCGAGGTGTGGTAGTTTGCCAGTAAGAGAATATAGTAGATGTCGTCTGTAGAAGGCTTTGCCGTCTTGGATTGGTTCCCAGAAAGCAGTCGGATGGTCCGTCATACTGAATCGCTCGGCAAAGAAAAGGAATACTCTCGACTTGGAGGACGATCTATCAAATGTAATTTACTGTATCCGAAAGTGGAAGAATATGGCACGCGACAACCTGGCAGCAAAAACATTCTATTACAAACATTAAGGTTCGAGGCTGACCAGTACTTGTGCAATGAAACGCAAATTCTCCGCCCAACCAGAAGCAGCAGGGAACAAATAAACAGGTAAAACTATCCGACCAATGGGTTGGGTAATAATGTACAAATACAACAATATGATGGGCGTCTATTTTAGATCTATACTTTAGAATATCTGAACTGGGACGCGTGCTCTCAGCTCGTCTTGACCAAAAAGAACAGAGACGTCTAGATAATACTAGGGACCAGATGATCATCTAGAGCACACGAGGGTAGACGACAGACGTACTTTGACATTTAGACCAGCCCAGTCGATACTTGGAATCATATTCGTGTTGAGTTGCATTTTACCTTTGTATAGTCCATGAGGTAACAGATTATGATCTTCCAAGGAAGGATGCTGATTGGGCCCACAACGGTGTCTCGGCCGTTTTGGAAAGCCGATTGACATGTCCGTTTGCAATGTCCGAGTTTCTGATACAATTTGTCCAAGACCAACTGCCCCATTGTTTGAAACAATAGCATCGCGACTGGAAGCCTTGGCCAGTACTGGCGGGGCGGTCTTCACCATGCGCTTGATTAGTGATGTCGGGGTTATTGCACTTGTTGGGGTCTCGTCGTCGTTAGGTAATGGACTCCATGGAAACAGCGACCGCTTTGTAATCGCAGAAGTCGGCGTGGATGTTATGTTTGATGCGACGATATGATAAGGCTGAGATATATTGATTGTAATGACCCGCAGCAATGAAACAGTAATTGTCGCATCTGCTGCTATCTCACGCGATAACGTTGACGACCGTGGATTCGTTGTGAAAACAACGAAATACGGGATCGACGCTGAGCGGGGGCTGGATGCTGGACTCGGCAATGTGACCTATCACCACCAAAGCCGACGTGAATAACCAGCGCGAACGTGCAGAACCAAGACTCACTGCACATTGAAAGGGCATATTAGTTCGATCCGTTCGTAGAGGCAACTCTAGCCATGATCGGGGATCTAGCGACATGCAATCGAGTGAACGAAAGCCTGTATCACGATGAAATAGTATAGGTGTTTCAAGACTAAGGTAAACGAGTAAGCGAACGAGCAATCACAGGTATCAAGATAACACATACAGTGCTATATCACTATCGTCGGCTGCTTCCCAGAGAACCGCGATAGTATAAGAAACCTCGGCTTGTTCCCCGTAAAATTTGCCATGGTTCCCATCCGTAATGATTGATGATATTTTAAATGAGGGAGGCATTTCTTGTCCATACCTAACAGGACGAGGTATTTCAAATGTAAACGGGAATGACTGCGGAGTTGGCGTGTGGGATGCTGCACCGTATTTTTGTCCCATTCTTTTTGGACGGACGGTGTTAGCAAAGGCTTCGCGAATGCTTGCTACGGATTTTGATCCGTTTGTACACTGTAATTCCGAAGTGTATAAGACCTGTGAAGAGGTAAAAAAGATATGTTTTTGTTTGTTATTCTTGAGTTTATCGTCCGAATCGAATTTAGAGAACAGAAATGCTCCCTCAAACTATGAAGTCTACTAAGTGAAGGGTGATAACGGAGTAATGTCAAGACTTACAGATAGCGTTATCCGTCCGGGAACGGAACAGGATTGAGGGTCCAAGGATATAGATCCTTTTATTTGGTCATGATCTCCGAAGACAGGTACCGATCCGGTCCTTCTTTGACCTGGCATCTTGTATACTTTGACTGACGGGCTATAGAGTCGAAGTTCCAATTGCACAGTCCTTGGAGATCATTAGAGTAGTTCAGAAGGCAATGAACATGACCCTTCAAGACTGACCGAATCAACGACTCGTGAGGACCACCTTTATTGACGTAGGATGGAGCGGTGGATGGCCGAGGCAAATTTGTTGGCCTAGGTACATCGTTTGTACCTGGCCCTTTCGTATAAGGATCAATACGAAGGCATGGGCGACCAGACATGACACGGAACGAAGGAGAGGGATATTATGGCAGGTAAGGCAAGGAAGCAGATTAAGAGGACCACCGGTCTTGTTATATGTGGATGGTACCTTGGCCCCTACTCTGGACACTGGAAGAGAGTATATTTCTGGATGCAGTGCGTGATCGCGGACCTTGTATTCAATCAAAGCGGTAATATGTCGTGTCGTAATTGGCTCCTTGGTATCGTCAAACCTACATAGAAACCGTAACCCGTAGTTCCTCCCGTCCATACTAGCCGATCAGTGGGAGACAGTAAAACAATATCTGGGATTTGTACCTTTCACGCCTCACAACCCTTGTGTGCACAAGTTTTTTTGCAAATATATACAAGCCGGCATGCTGACCATACACGGTGCCATGGAGAAAAGCAGAACGAGGTAGTCGAGGACTCTAGATAACAACAAATTGCAGGATATGATCCAGGAACGAACTAAAGAGAAGGCAAAATACAACGTGCATTAACTATAAATAATCAAAGATGCACGTAGTGCAACATACCCCGCTCAATCAGCAACCGAAATAGCCGGATGAACAGTTGTTTTCGAGAACCTAGAAGTCCTTCAATAGATTTCAAGGAACAATCGTCAGCATCGCATGGGGATGAGGGTTGCTTCATGCACAGCAGACAGCCTGTTAGTCTCAATCATGAGGACCAATACAATACCGGGATCTGTCACCAATGACAACCATGTGCAATGCTATGAGAGAAGAGCCCGGCCACAGCCTGAGAGCAAATCAGTACTCAGCACCATGCGTCGCCGAGGATTCGAGAAAGCATGATGGAACCTGAAAGCAAGAACGTACGATGATGCCGACAGCATTGAGGTGTGAAACTCTAATTTATGGTCACGTCACGCCGGGTGTCCTCGGCACTGATTGTTGTTTGCGCTTGTTGTCCAAGGCCTCCATCAAAATACCTCCATCATGTAAAGTTCCGTTTTTACTATATTACAATACTAACAGGTCGCAGCTTTCTGTACACCACTGGGCAAGTAGATTATTGGGTTTGAGGCCAAATATGCTTTTTCAAAAACAGAGCTTGAATGTGCTCCGCGGACTTACCAAACACATCACAAAGATTAGATTCTATCAGAACGGATGCTATCACAAATCTCTATTGAGACCCACTCAGAAGGCTCGCTCTCGGTACACAGCCGTTGATCAGCAACAAGTCTTCTAGAGTTGCACCGAATTAGCTATATCTACACAATGATAAGCCCAATAGGCTTACCCGTCAAGTCTTTATGGATAAATTGAAAGATCTCAAGTATTCACAAGCAGGAGATATCGTGATGCCCGTCGATACCCCATTGGATGTCTTCAAGCTGGATAAGCGAGTTCCACTACAACTGGGAACAGTGTTTCTTATTTCTTTTCATATTCGATGCGGTTCAACCTGCGGATTTGTTCACACAGGTGCAACATAATCCAAAATAGGTAAGGGCCTCGAGCACATCATTAGCTGCTATTCTCTCACCTCACTTATTTTCTTTTCTCGTCAATGTTTCAACCTTTGCGTTCACTGCTTTCTATAGTGTTCCCCCGCCTATACTATCTACCTTCAATTCATACCTTGGCACGTCTGTAGATAATACGCTTTGTGGTAGTTTCTTACATCCCTGTATTATATTCTTGCGGATATTCTCAATGTCGAACAA
>QGOD01000005.1:299482-314659 GCA_003313065.1 Sarcodon sp. MG97 | reverse complement strand
GAGTTACGTTGACATCAACATCATGTACGCAATGATACGGGCTAGGGACGTTCCATGCGGCTTGGCAAATGGAACTTGTCAAGATCTCAGAGCATGATTCATCCATAGCGGGGATGGATATATTGCAAAAACATTTCAGGTACACTTCCCGATACACCTACGGAGTTGAGTGCAGAAACTGGACCGTATCACAGACATCCATGCACAGGTATGAATGGCGAATAAATCCCGGTAGGGGGGCTTTCTGCCATTTACACTTATCTATCGTATGACGTTGAGAGGGACTGGTTGTAAAGGGTGATCTGAGGGTTGAATAGATCTCCTCAAAGACATTGGATTTAAGGAAGCGAGGAGAACGGTTGGGTGTATGAAGGTTGATAGAGTCGATCTCTTTGGGAAAGTCGGCTGAATTTGTGGCTAGCTTGGGCTCTTAACTGCAGACTGATACTTCGACGAGACTCCAAGGCGCAGGTGCCTGATATTATGATAGTCGGTAACCAAATGTCAGAAATGTATATCACATCAAAAGAAATCCAAATCTTGGAGTCGTCTAGTTCCACCTTCTGACTACTTTACCATGAAGATCGTTGTAACTGGCGGGTCTCGTTTCATCACGTCCTATACCCGTTAATCGCTCACTATGGGTTTCATCCAGGAGCTTCAGGTGTACTCGGGACTGCAATATACACCGCCTTCCACACCGCCGGACACGATGTTATTGGATTGGCCCACTCTCGTCCAGCGCCTCATTTGCAACAACTTGACCTATGCGACCCCGGCGCTGTGGGCGGATTCTTCCAAGAAGTGAAACCCGACTGTGTGATCCGTTTTAAATTCTCATGAATCACACTGACATATTGTAGGGATAATCCACTGCGCGGCAGAACGTAGACCAGGTAAGCTACATCCTCTTGGAATAATTGTACATTGTCAACTATTTTGGCGACGATTTAACTCGCAAAAACAGATGTCGCAGAAAAGGTGACTTGACAAATTCCTCTCTCCCCCAGTTATCTGCCAAAGCGCTTGCTAACAGATCATCATCATCCAGGACCCAGAAGGAGCCCGCAAAGTACGTTTTGCACTCAATTGCAGATATACTCCGCTTGAGGCAGTGATCGTTGACGACTTGAATAATAATCTACTCTAGCTTAATGTCAGCGTCTCGGCACACCTCGCCAACCTGGCTAAGGCTCTCAAGTCTACGTTGATATATATTTCTACCGGTCTTGTTCTCCGTTAACCCCTCTGCTCTGTAAGCGGCTAATCCTTTCACTTAGATTATGTATTCGATGGGACTTCCCCTCCTTACCTTCCTTCCTCGGTCACGAATCCAGTTAATTTCTACGGTCAGACCAAACGCGACGGCGAACTCGCAGTGCTCAGTGTAGAAGGGGCAAAAGCGATTGTTTTACGAGTCCCAGTGTTGTAAGTACTCCTCTCTGTCGTACCAATCCTTCCGATCCACCATATCTTCGCTCCAACAAAAAAAAAAAAAAAAAAAGATACGGCCCTGCACCCAAGAACTCTGATTCCGCAGTCAACATTCTGCTCGACGTCGTACAGGACCAATCCGGCAAACAATACAAGATGGACCACTATGCCACTAGGTACCCTACAAACGTACTGGATATTGCGCAGTTCCTAGTCCGCCTTTGTGCGTGCAATCATGCGTTTCGCTTCTCCAACCGCCGCGCTCTTCGTAATTCTCATTATTATCATGCATAGCTCATTCCTCCCGTCAAATCCCCCCAATTATCCATTATTCCGCTCCAGAACCATACACTAAATTCGAAATGTGCCTCGTGTTTGCAAAGATATTGAAACTATCTATCAAACACATACTTCCGGACGCTGACGCGCCTAAAGGAGATGCTGCAACAACGCGTCCACGGGACTGTCAGCTGTACACAAAGGAGACAGAAGAATTGATGGGAGGTGCGGGTGGTTTGGGGGCGAGCGGGTTTGAAGAATGGTGGACGGAATGGTTGACATCCAAATAGATGTGTATGATGATGTATTTCATGTATTTTGTGTCACTGTGTAGCGACATGTGTATTCGCCACATTCAAGCAAAACAGAGAACGAACTCCCTATATATATTTGTATTATACGAGTGGCCTATTCTCACAATTTAGAATTCAGATAGCAGAATGAGCAGGACAGGAAAGAGATGAAACCTAAGTACAATCGGAGTAGGAAAAATATTGATAAGAGGGTCGGGTCGGACAATGGACAAGAGTTGAGGTGCAGCATCGACGGAACCGGGTTGGAATGGTATCTGGAACAGAGGCAATGAAGACGTCACTGGCCCGGGAGAGTTTGCGAATAGATGGAGATGGAGATGGCGAAGTCGAGAAGAGCGGCGTAAGATGAAAGAAAACATGTATTGTCAACATGATTCATGAAGTTGCATAGATCTTTGATTTTTGCTTGTCCGATCAATGCTTCCATAATGTTCTTCGCCCATTATCGCTGGTCGAGCTCAGACTCTCCAGCGCGCCTGCTTTACTGTCTCTCTATATATTGCCTCTCGATAATGCTCCAGCATTGACCCATCATACACCCGCACCGTAAAAACTGAAAATCAACCAACAAAAGAATGTGATAGAAAGACCGGAAGTGGGAAAAAGTGCAGAACTAGTGTTCGCAGGTTTAAATCTTGCTGGCGTCCTTCTTTTTCTTTCCCCGTGGAGGTGTCATAGGACGACCCATGTTGCCTCCATATGGGTATTTCGCCTTCTTTTCGGCAGGTTTCAGAATCTAATTAGGAAGAAAACTTAGCGCCGGGAGAGCCTTTGCATATGACAGAATTTACTTGGAATGAACATAATAATGTTTCATCCACGCTCATCATCGCTCCTGCATTGTCGAATTCTCCACAGTAATTTGGAGCTGAAAACAGGGTCACCAAATGCCGTTTTGCGAAGAACTCGTAGCCGTCCTCAACAACCTGCAGAAATGGTATCAACGACAGATTGTATAGGGACGAAAGACCGACCTGGTGAGCCCTGCATATGAGATCCATGTCATGTTTTTGTAAAAATCTTGATACTACGTCGGGTCCGAACGTGAAGGAAACTCCACGGTCATTCTCTGACCACCCGGTGATATCTTTGTCAGGGTCTGACCACAATAAATCACACAGTAATCCTTCAATGAAAAAGCTAAGGATAAAAAGCTGCGAAAGAGTAGCATAAGAACGAACCAGTATCAGGCACATCCGTCGGCCTCATCACCCTGCGTATCTGCTCCATGGATTGTAGGTCGGGACTCAGCCCTCCGTGCATCGTGAAAATCTTCTCGTCAATTATGGCAGCGATTGGTAGGCAATTGAAACAGTCGGTAAACGTCTTCCACAGCTTGATGTTGTAACGCCGTTTGCCTTACCGGCCAGTAACCCAGGTCGTCAGCAGGAGATCAGGATACCAGAGGTATAATGACTCACACTCGTCGTAAAACCCGTATATTCTGTTGATGCTCGCACACTCATGATTTCCTCTCAGTACGAAAAAGTTTTCTGGGTATTTGATCTTGTAGGCTAGCAAAAGGCAAATCGTTTCTAATGATTGCTTCCCTCGATCGACGTAGTCACCGAGGAATAGGTAGTTGGCCTCTGGGGGGAAGCCACCATATTCGAAGAGGCGCAATAGGTCATAGTATTGCCCATGGATATCACCTAGCAGAGCACAGCTACTTAGAATGGTGAGGAATTCAGGCTGATAAACCCACCGCAAATCTTGATGGGAGCCTCCAACTCCAATAGGATGGGCTGATTGATAAAAATTTCCCGAGCCTTTGTACAGAGATATTTTATCTCATATTCTTGCAACTGTACAGGTTTTCCTGGTCGATTACCGCGCACTAACAAACGAGCGATAGCGTTAGCAGTGTAAGACAACTCGTCGAATCAAAAGGACCCAAGACAGCACAGCCCTAGATAGCTGCTCCGAGCACTCTGCCTTATGCCCGCCAAAACGTCTCTACTGTTAAACACCTGGATCGACTATGATGTTCTGGACTTGTAGACGCTTTAGATCTCGAGGGGGAGCATACTTGCACCAAGGGTCCTGTGAAAGACCACATGATCCTTCCTCGGCATGACTCGACTTAAAATCTAGAGGGGATCTGTGCAGAAGGAAACAACTCCTCGACTGACCTTCCAACAAGCGGTCGATGACCGAGTCCAAATCGATTTCTGTCGTCGAATCTGCCATTACAAAGCCTCCAACAAGGTCGTCGGTCGTAAAGTGGGTTCGTGAGTTTGACGCGTTAACGGATAAGTTTTATAGCGCTAGAAATGAGGGAACTGATGTTGAGTGAACGGCAGCCTGGGGTATGTGTTTGAGGAAAGACTGAACGGATTAGTCTTGGACCGATTTTTAGGAAGAGAACAGACCACACTAGGAGGGGGGAGAGAAAGGCGATGGAGTGGTCAGCCGGCTGGCAAAACCAATGCAAAATAAGAAAAATAAAAGAAAGATACAAGAGGGATGAGAGAACTCGCACAGATAACACGTTTGATACAGGGTAACAGAGAAAATACAACCAGGGCAAACACGGATAGCGCCAGCGGGTGCCACTTTTCCTTTTCCGGGGTCTGCTCTCATACTATCGATGGGCTCATATTCTTATAAGTATATTTCTCTAGGTACGTACACCTCGACGGAATCCACACACTCCTACTCTTTGAAAATGCTATGGGTAAGAATGTACAGTGAACGACCGATATAGTGTGTCCCATACAATCCACGTAACTAAAAACAACATAAACAATATATGTTATAAATGTACACGACCAATGTATGTATGGCCTCCTTAAATTTGTATATGACACAACAAAAGGGTTAGTTCATGACGGCGATGCGGGGTAAGATGTTTCCAAGGGTCGGGTTCGCCGCCTTCTCCTCCTGAAAGGTCCGTAAGCATAAAGCACGGAGTTTACGATGGAAGTACCAACCGAGGAAATACTGGACCTTTTGGCATAGGTCTCTCTTCTAAATCAAGGGCGATACCCGACGCAGCTTGAAACCCCTGTCAGATCGTTATCAGTGAACGAACCAATGCAACCATCCAGTTGTCGCACTACGCACCTCTATCCATCTCACGACAGCGGGGATATCGGGTGCTTGTAATAAAAACTGTTCACCCTCCATTCGAACACGTATTACGTTCTTTCGTTTGGTATAATCACTCGCAAGCCCACTCTCTGCTTGCTGGAGGGTGTATACGCGTATTAGATCTTTGGGATCCAGGCTCGGAATGTCGATGCTGAGAGGAGTTGATCCTGACGAAGGGATGTGAGGTCGTGGAACATCTGGAACAGAAGATATTGACGTGGAGTGTGATGTCGCAAATGAAGTTGTATTAGAATTGGAAGTCGTAGAAGAAGTCGACAAACTAGGTCGAGGAATTGAAATGGAACGCCGCCCTTGAGGTCCTCTGTCTTCACGTGAATTGTCAAGACTCAGTCGTCTCGACGAAGTTCCAGTAGTGTTACTGGTCCGAGATAAGAAGCTTGGCGTCATTCGTCGCATCTTCTTCGTAACTACAGTATCAGAGTTTTCGTGTGTAATAGAGATTGTAGGGGCTGTCGATTCCTCCGGCCCTTCTTCGTCTTTCCGGGGTCTGGGGGGTCTTTTTAGAGCGGCAGATGGAGGAGGAATAGAATATGAGACGTCCCCGACCCCAACCTTCCTCTCCCACCACTCGCCCAACGAACTCACACCTGCGGCGCCGTGAGGTGGGTGGAATACTCTAAACGCAGTCCCCTCAAGAATGCACAGCGATCGCCGCCACTTCCGGTCTTTTGACTGAACTCCTGGCGAGGTGAACTCCACTTTGCGGGGTAAAATTGCTAACAAGTAAATCGAATTACTGTAAGGAGGCAGCTTTTCTTTCCCTTCTTCTTCCCTTGGTTGAACGCAGTACATAGATCGAGGTTTCTCAAAAGCAGGATACGGGGGCGGTTCCGAGGACTCAGTGAACATAGGTAACGATCTTCGACGGTTCAAACGAGAGGAGTGTGATCCTAAATCTGCCACTGTTATCCGATGTCTCAACGTTTCAGTAGTGGTCGTGTCCTTTGCTTTTCCTTTCCCTTTCGAGTCCTCTTTGATTGTAGGCAGACCATGTTTTTCTACAGAGAGTAAATCCACCATACTCTTTGATGCACGATGGGTCATGGGCAAG
Organism: Sarcodon sp. MG97; assembly: GCA_003313065.1. Taxonomy (NCBI): domain Eukaryota; kingdom Fungi; phylum Basidiomycota; class Agaricomycetes; order Thelephorales; family Thelephoraceae; genus Sarcodon; species Sarcodon sp. MG97. The sequence goes on along the minus strand of QGOD01000005.1, from coordinate 308,467 downwards.
TCATGACGTGAAGTACCCAAGGGAGATAACAAAGCCATCCTTCGGCTACGCTGAGTTTCCCACTCGATGGATGTCGTTGACGAAGTTGGTTGCATTGGATATGACGGCGTCGATAAGGAGACTGCCGTCTCAGACCCGTGTGTCGGGGTTGCATCTCCCGATGTAAGATATACCGTAAGTGATGACGGATGGGCAGTCACGTCTGCATGCGAGCTCGGGCCAGCTATGTTGACATGACTATCGGCCTCTGAATTTGTGATGTCTTCTTCAAACTCACTCCCAGTAGGAGTTCTGGGCTCCTCGTCCACGTCAACGAACTCATCTTCATCATCCGAGTTGCCGATCTCTTGATCGTGCTCGGGCTCATCAGCACCTTGCATGGGGAGTGCAGGCACGTTCCGCAGTGCAACATGAGTTCTCGAAACGGACACGGGTTCATGCACGTCAGGGATTTGTAATGTTGGAAGAGCTGTCAGGGGAAGAGGGGGATGTCGAGTAATAACAGAAGGGGACAAACGAGCACTACCGCCGTCTGTTCTGATTTGGAAGGCAGAAGGAGGTAACGAGGAAAGTCGTAATGATGCACCATTGGGGGATGTTTCACATGGTGGGTCAGTTGGGTCAGGTGGCGTAGTGGCCGCCTGGTCGTAAGCAGGTGGGGTAATGGGCACGGGCGAAATGTGAGATGAAGCGTGTAAAGGCTCACTCGGCGAGGGTGATGCGGCAGTACAATCCTCGTTAGCAGCAGGCGGCATTCTTGTCAGCTGTTCGACGTTCTCTTTCGGTCTGAACGGCACCTTCCACCACCGAGAGTCAGTCTCACCCAATCCGGACGCAGGCAAGCCTTCTATCCTGAAGGCTTCGGAGGAATCGGGCACAGAGGGCTGTTCATTGGCTTGCACGTTGGAGGGTGGCTTGGGTGCCGACTTTGACCATAGTAGAGGAGTGGGTAGAAACGAATTAGACGAGCCATCCTCTGTTTTCTTGTTCAGGATCACACGTCTGAAGTCGAAGGTTCGCCTCCTTGAAGCAGGTTTGGAAGATTCATTAACATTGCTTCCGGTGGACCTTGGAGCTGACGGCTCTCGAGGGATGTCGAAACTGATGCTGCGACCTGATGGAAGACCATGCGGCTGCAAAGTCTGGCTACGAGGTGTAAGGACGGCATCTGCAGCAAGCGATATGTTTGCAGGGGGATTCGACACAACCGATGTGTCTGGAGAAGTACCGTTTGTCAAATCGTCTCGGCTTCCAAAGTCGATGATCCCAGAGAAGGTGTGGTTCTGCCGGGAAGTAGGAGAAGGGGGATACGGGGAAACCGACCGTGAAGAGTCGTCGTTATCCCGCAATGATTCAGATATTTGAAGCCCAAGGGCAGGCTGGGACATGTACGGTTTGGTACTGGCATCTAATGAATTGGTATTACGGCTGTCGAATTGATAAGGGTCCCGACTTTGACCATTCTTCTTCTGTCTGATCAAGCAGGAAAGCTTCTGGAGGAACCTACTCGTCCGTAACTGATCTGGTGGTGTTAGCTGGTAATGGTTTGAATAAATATAATACCATTCACATGAAATTGAGACGACCGGACGTCCGATGCGACTAAATTGACTCGAGAACGTTCCGTAGTCATTAGAGCCAATGACTCATGGACGGTGCTGGTGTGTACGGCTTTCAGTAGTCGCAGAACAAAGCTAGGTAGGGCTATTTCCAAAAGACAGAAGTCCACTAGGTAAACACGTTATGAAATCGTAAGGAAGAAAGAATCCAAAGCCGCAGTCAGTAGTACGACAAAATCGTCAGAAACATCATCGCTGGGCCAGAAGCGGAGATTTTATCCCTCGAGCCTCAGTCAGCCGGGTTTTCTCGTTACCGCTGTCTCTTTTAGCGCACTTGAACGAGATGCTCGGACTGCGTCGTGTTACAGTGCGCTTCGCCCGCCTGTTCTCAGCGATACCAAGACCAGGTCCTGACCCTTGGCCACTCCCTGGAACACCGCAGCATATGGCCTCATCAGTTTCACCGCCCGATCTTCCTCGACCAATCCCAGTCCCGAGACACAACGAATCGATAGAGACACTACGCGCCCGCCTCGTCTACCAGACCCGGAAAAGGGGTACTCTAGAAAATGATTTAATCATGAGCACTTTTGCCCGAGAGCAACTCGATATTCTCAGTGAGCATGAGTTGCGGGAATTTGATAAGGTGAGTTTTTCTATGCAGAAATACAGTTATGATCAACTGATTAACAGTGATGCAGCTTCTCGATGAACCTGACTGGGACGTATATTACTGGTGCACAGGTGGTAAAACTCCTCCAGAAAGATGGTCTAATTCACCTATAATCGACAAGCTCAAGAGCCACGTTCGTAACGAGGCCAAGGTCGTCCGTCGGATGCCAGATCTTTTGCCATCGTCACGCTCTTCAGTACCTTGACTTCGAATATATATGTACTATCTGCAACTCATGCTATAATTATGATATCCCCAGTTTCGAGCTGTACCTTTGCAACAATAAACGATCCACCCAGCCGTCTTCGGGAAACAACTTCCACCACTGATTGTGGAGGTGTACAGCAAATACCTTGCGAAGGGCTTGGTCTAGTCCGCCTTCTTCTTCTACTCCCAAGCCCAGAGTCCATTTTCGGTCAGAGCTGTCAGGTATGAATGGGTCGGGCAGACGATTGTCTAAGCGACAGGATCGTCCATCCGAAAAACACCAAGGAAGGATCTTGAATGGCGGAAATTGGGCAGCCACAACCCGTCGCCAGAGTTTGAAGTATACGAGTGCGCCCCAATCCGTAGATCCCGGCCTTGGAATTGTTGAAGTTTGCATGATGTGAAATGCTTCACACAAGTAAGGCGAATGCTGATAGAAATGCATCAGTGCTCCATTTAGCGGCTGATATATTTTATCTGTTTATTTGGGTCAAGTGAGTAGTGGCGAATAGTCTTTTGATAATTCACGCACCGTAACAATCCCACTGAGTCACAAATTCATGCTCTAGTAAAGGAGTCAAATCTCTTGTTAACAATGAATCCATGTCGATCCAAACTCCGCCATATTGGTATAGCAGAAGGAGGCGGATTAAATCGCCGTCAAGCCAAGCCCTAGTATCATTGAGTTTCAACAACTTACTCCCGTCCAGCGCTGTCCCTTTCGAAAGTTCTGGTATATCCACAACCTGCAACTCGAACGCACGAGGATGTAACCGACGCCACTTCCTCAGGATAGGATTCCCACTTAAATCACCGTTCGACCATAAAATGAGCTTGCTCCGATCTGTATCCTGAGTCGCGAAAAAAGACTTGATCATCCACTCGTGCCTTTCCGTAAACTCCAACAAATCCACCCTCCAATACGTATGGAACTTGACCCTCTCCCCATCAGGCAGTGGCCCAACTTCACTCCGTGGCTCAGGCTGCACAGTCCCTGCAAAGTTGTAACAATCCAACCCATGTTTCATCTCCATCCCCACCTGCACCACCGTCCTCCTCCTCCCATAAAGTGCGTCACTAGCATTGTATTTTTCCGAAATAGAGTCAAAACACCCGGACAAAGGTGGGACGTCGAAGATCTCCGTTTGCAGCCACTTCCGCGGATAGAACACGAGTTCGATGCGAGGTTCCCACAGAGACAGACCGATGAGGACTACCAGGAAGGCGACGGGTACCGCGATTTTCAGAAGCGCCAACACCTTGCGTGGTCGTATGGCGCTTGGATGAGAATTGAAACTGAGTTTTTTTAGGGGATAGGTAAAGGAGGATAAAGTTGGGTATAGCGTACGTTGGCAGACGATTATATCCCGTGGGCATGATCCGACTGGCCCAATCGCGGTGAACTGGCAAGGCAAAGCAGCAGTATTAGTTGTGGCACTACAGTGACTACACGCCCTGCAAACTCAGCTATGGAAGCGTGGGAATGCACTCGTGCTTGTCGATCACTGCGGCCAGAAATTTGTTGTCTGCTCCATGATTGGCTAGAGAGTTGCATAACCCCATTCGCTAGACTGGACATACGTAGATCCCTCCCACCTGTAGATAAGAGGTGGTTACAACCGCGTATATGTGCGTGTCAAAATAACCCTCATCTTAGAGTGCCGGGATGTAACGACAAATATGACATGTAGAACACAGTAGTAGCCTACGGCAGGATACAATACAGAAAGGGCTGGAGTGATACGGCGGCGCAAGGTCAAGTACTCAAACATGGATTTGGAAAAACAGAGGACCAAAACGAGGAGGAGCCTTTGCAGGAATATATAGAAACAAAAAGCGCCCTTTCCATTGCAGCGAAACCGCGTTTTCTAGCTGTGAGATCTCCACATGTATCGCCACCTCTCGCTCCAATTTCGGACCGCGATTTACCGAGCCGGGATGGCACCTCGGTAACCTTGTCCCTGAGGATAACCACCTCTGACAGCTTGCGCTTGCGGTTGTGGTGTAACCGAGCCATTGGGACGTGATTGAGCCACTACAGGCTGCTGAGGCGGTCGTGTCTGTGCGGGCGTTTGCTGGCGAGACTGCTGCGACAGTTCTTGATTGGTAGTTGTGTTGTTCGCTGGTGCACTGATGTCATCAACCCCGCCTGGTGCAACATACAGTGCTCGGTCAATGTGTTGGGGGATGGGCTCGATCTCCGTGCCGAGTTCCTGCTCGATACGATATAGGTTGAATCTGTCCTCGTACGTTACGAGGTTAATGGCCAGTCCCAGATGACCGAAACGGCCTGACCGACCAATCCGGTGAAGGTAAGTTTCTGAATTTTTTGGAAAGTCGAAATTAATGACGACATTCACAGCTTGTATATCTATACCACGCGTTAGAAGGTCCGAACAGACGAGGTTGCGGCAGACGCCATTTCGGAAGTCGTGGAAAACGCGATTGCGGTGTGACTGAAGCATCTTGGCATGCGAGTAAAAACATGAGTAGCCAAGCTCTGTTATCTTTTTGGCGAGAAGCTCAACACGGTTGGTGGAGTTACAGAAGATGATTGACTGGTTGATTTGGAGCTGGAAAAACGAAGTCAAGGATAAGTCCCATTGGAAATCGAATAGGACTATATGTACCTTGGAGAAAAGCGTATTCAAACAATGAACCTTCTGTCTTTCCTCCACAAAGGCATAATATTGAGTTACGCCGCGAAGGGTGAGCTCGTCCATCAGGTTAATCTCGTACGGCGAAGTCATATGCTTTTCCTGATAATGCAGGGATCAGAGGCATAATATATCAGTTCATAGTAATTGACTGACTTTGAAGTCCTTCACAATCATGGGAAATGTTGCGCTGAACAACATGACTTGCCTATCCTTTGGAAGAAATGAAAGTAGCTGCTCCATCACAGGAGCGAATTCAGGCGACAATAGCTTATCAGCTTCGTCCATTACAAAGACCGGGCATTCACTAAGGTCGGCAACACCTTTGCCTGCCAAATCAAGGATACGCCCCGGGGTACCAACAAGAACGTGAACAGTCTCGGAAAGACGCATGATATCGTCCTTGAGTGTGGTACCTCCGGTGGTAACCATAACCTGAGTGCCCATATGTTTGCCAAGTGCCTTACATACTTGGGAGGTTTGTAGAGCAAGTTCTCTTGTAGGAACGAGAAGGAGCGCTTGAATCTTCGACTTGTTAACATCGACCTGTTGGAGGGATGGGATAACGAAAGCAGCGGTCTTTCCAGTACCGTTCTTTGCGCGTGCCAAAACGTCGCGTTTTGTTAGGGCGATTGGAATAGCTTCCTCCTGAATGGGGGATGGCTTCTCGAAACCGGCCTCAAATATACCCATGAGTAATTCTCGTCGTAGGAACATGTCTTCAAATTCCAGTCCCTTGGTAGCGGTAACGTCTTCTGTCTGAGGTCGGTCGTCCTTTGGTGGTGGACGAAGACCGGCTTTCCAGTTATCGTTATGTCTGTCATTATGCCTAGATATCAAAGATGTTTAGGATATGTCAGAGATAAGCCTGAGGATCTACATACGGAGTTGAAGAAGACGGTCGAGATTGAAGAGCCATGTCCGGAAAGGATGTGGAAAAAGTGGCGCGTCTTTGAAGTTACAAGTAGGATGGATATTGAGGCGGTGAAGAGAGTTCTTGTACGCCGCGTATTTGACCAAATGGTGCGCAAATGTATGAGACCAACGGCGGGCAGAAAAGGGATGTTCAAGCTAGCAGGCAAAGTTCGAAGCCACCTAATCGCGAAAGACGCCGCCTTGCACCTTGTCGGAGCTTCAAATAAAGTAAGTCTTCTCCTGCCAGTGTGCAGTCGTTACATGCTTTACATAGGCCCTTCTACAATCATTGGTCTTTTACAATCAACTTGGCTGGGTTCCCAAAACTGCATGTTGAGAATCGCCACCAGTGAAGTGGCAAACCTTGACAAGCTTCGAGGTCACCGTGCAAACTCCAAATCATTTCTCGAGATACAGCCAGTACACAACGACACTTCTTTGTTGATTGTTTTGTATCCCGTCCTCAACTCGGACCCACTCATTCGACGAGGAACCAACTTCACGATGCGTGGTGAAGGCCCACTAAACAGACCTGATAATCCCGTGCATTGCACCAGGGACTTGTGCCCCATGCGAGAGATATAGACTAGGATCCATCATTCACAATTCACAAGAATAATGAAGCAGGCTTTTCGTGAGTTGTCGTTTGCCAAAGTCCCAGCCCGTACTCATAACCAAGGAGTAGACACCCAAGCGCCTAGAGCAGCATGGGGGATTTATATACTTCACAGGCGAATATGCTGCAACTCGCTGCTGGCATGACATTCAAAATTCTGCTCCTAGTGGTGCATACCGTACGCGCGTCCAAGCCCTGTCTTCCAAATCCCCTAACCATGGATCCTTCCGACTCGAAGCGAAAGTGAGAGAAGTTTTTCACGCTCGAAAAAATTGAAACGACTTACAACCATAGTAAGAGCTCTTTCCTTCCTCTGGTGGAGTCCTCGTTATTGAAAATCTCTAATGATATGTCCATGTGATTAGAACGTACTTGCAAGGTGAAATGCTGAAGTTAGAGCATTCTTCTTCCGAAAAAACTCCCAAGCTTCGGTTCCCAAGCACATTCAAGACATTTCCTCGTCTGTAAATAACTCGTATAGTAAATCAAATGACATGCAGTACACCGCTTTTGCCAAGGTAATGGGGATTGAAGTTGCTTCTACCAGTGCGGTCCAGTACTATTGAAGCAATTTTCATAACGGGCCAAAGAGCATTGAAGCCTGCCACTGTGTTGAAAACCTCTGGAAGAATACTCCGCTTCTGGTCGACCGAGCTCTATAAGACAATAAGTAACGTGCTTGGAATTGATTCAGAATTTTGAGATCATATGGCAAGTTGATAAGAACCCTTCACTCGGCTCTAGACACGGGAGTATTCACTGCTATATCGATGGTCGCAAGGTGATACATGATCGCTATGGTCCACGAAACCGTCAGGATCATATGGATGGCGTGCGGTCTGGCCCTACCTCAATGCGACCCTTCTAATTCTCCGCTTTACGTGTAACTGGTGTGTAGACCACTCATAAAGATGACCCTTGATAAAACTTCTTTGGATCAACACAGACGACCAAAGTTCACGATCAATCAAATTGGGCTTATTATTTCGATCCAGATTTTCCGTTTACCAAACGAAAGCCACAAAGTTACTCGCAAAAGAGTCCCCACCCAGCTATTCATCGAATAAATCGTTTTCAGATGACGATTGCGTAGTTCACGAAACATCTAGGAGGTCCGTGTTTCGTTTCTTTTTATGATCATTGAGACCTAAATACTGACCAATTCTGAATTAGCTGTGAGAATTGCAGTTTATGAGGTACTGACGACCCGGAGCTTTGGTGATCCAAAGAGACTATTTGGATTCTACCCTCGCCTTCAACTTCCAATATATGTCTGCAGGTATGGTTTGAGAAAGATCTGCTCCAAGCAAAGGGCATTGTGTCAGTTTCAATCACCTCTGCAGAGCAAGCTACAGGCGAAACATCAAATACACGTGAGAGCAAGAGGAAGGGACGACACAATGACAGTTCATCACCAACGATCTCAAAACGGAAACAGAGGATGCATCTATCTTATAAGAAAATTTTGTCATTCGGGCCGGCCGTATACACTGCATAATCTCCAACAGAGTGAACTTGAAAATGCTAGAGCAACGACTTCGGGCTGCAGAAAATATCAAGGAGGAAATGTCGCCGACTCAGGCTCGTTTTGTACTTGAAACTTTGCTACTATATCCCGTCACCCTCTTACATATTGACGCGTGGTTGATGGATCGGTTCACCGAATGCGGGATGTTTTCATCAATTGTTCGTGCCTCGACAGTACCACCTTGTTCATTGCAGGAATTATCCCGGTCGCTAAATCATCATCATAATGATTGTGAAATTGCTCTCGTAGTATTTCATGGTAACCACTCCACCTACAATATTAGAGCCGCAACTTTCAGATGCGAAATAATATCAGGGTCATCTTTACTTCCCAATAGCCTTGCAACTTGAATGGGCATAATCATTCATTGATTGATGGCTGCGCAGAGTTTTCTATCCCTGCGAGTCCCCTCACTCTAATATATATATGAGGCGGGCCCGGCGATGGTCGTACCAAGAGAAAGCTCTCCTTAGTATGACTCTATCGTCAGGGTCATAACACTTCAGGGATTCCAACAAATAAAGCGATTTTATATTGTGACTTGTACTCGTAACTTGAATTTGAAGTATAAATTGTGAGACAATACCAGTTTATACTTCAAATTCACAATATAAAAACGGCTTTATGTATTGGAATCCCCGAAGTGTAACTCCAAGGCGAGGACAAAGATCGGAAAACAAACCCCGCGAACAGGTCGGAGATAAGTAGCCTACTTGGCGGTCACGGCAATTAATCACCACGGTTTTAACTTGGAACCCACTGTATACTCAGTTTCTTAACCTTCATTATATCATAGCCCCAATATCGTACTTGACAGGAAAACTCGAAAC
>QGOD01000005.1:242584-299366 GCA_003313065.1 Sarcodon sp. MG97 | reverse complement strand
GACGCTTCTTACGTCATTCTAGAATGGAGAAGATAAGGAGAACTGTCACGACGTGCTAGTCTGTGGATGAAATCGGTGAGATGCAAACTTGGGCTGTTCCGACCCTCGTTGCCGTGCTGGACAAAGTTCAATTCAAACGATGGTCTCAAAGGAATTCTCCTCTTTTTTTGGAAGCATATAGCGCTCTCGAGATTGGCCCACTTCCGAAAAAACCTGCTTCTTGCGGTATCACGACAACTCCCGGATCCAACATGCACGCTTTATCATGAGCTATTAATTTTGCCGCTTGTGGTGAATACAATGTGCATCGAATGAACCATTAATCGGTTGGGATATATTACCTGTCGACAGTTCTCGTCATCCATTCTGTCGCGGATCAACTTGTATGACGTGCATGTGTTCCTTGTGCTTTAAAGAACTTGCAGTGCCACACCAGCGGAACTTGCTGGGTTCATGTTATCGCGCGTTTCCAGGAGTTGGAGTCTGTGTTTCAGCCATGCAATTCCAGTGGCTGTATGCTGCGTGACTGACTACTGCAGCCAACACGGACACTGATCTGCACCATATATTATGATGCAGTATTGAAAGGGCCGCTACTCGCCTAATATTACAAAACCTATCAATAAGATAAAGGTCTACCGGGTTAGTCCACCTGTTCACCACGTCTATTCGTAGTCTCTTCGTCTTCGTCTCGCTCTATTGAAACGCACCAGAACACCCTTCCCCACGGATCCTGTTCGTTCTCGTTCTCTATGGTCTTCTGTCGTTCGCAACAAATGAATCTGACCGGCTGCCCGTCCCAATATTTCGTAATGCTGAAGGAGAGGCCACCGGGTAACTTTACAACAAGCCCGTGGTCAAGCTCAAGGAAACCGTAGCAGAAATCTGTAGTCAATATATCCTAAAATCCACCGATAAGTTTGGCGTATAAAGGACGGAGAGAAGATGCAGACTTCAGGTCCGAATGAGATCTGACTCCTTGCTACTTGATTACGGAAATATGCGCGCCGTTCACTAGATGTATGCAACTTCATAATTTGAGCCACCGGTTCATCAATGCTCGCAGTCGTTTCAGGTGAAACTGCTTGACTGAGTTGCGAGACGTCGTCTGAGATGGAAGTGTGCTGTGGAAAAGGTGGAAGGTCGGAAATCCCTTCGAGATTCGGAATGTGGGAGTGGGAAAAATAGGGCATTGTGGAGATGAGGGGGGACAATGCCCATGGTTTGTGTTGGGAGGTAAGATGTTGATCCAACGTTGGATCCATATACCTGTGAACGTTCGTTAAATTCTGATAGTAACGGACAGTTAACGTCTAGATACGGACTTCATGAAAGATAGCGCTGCGTTGGAACCCCATGGAAGGTTTAAAGACCGCTCAAAGACGTTTCCAAACAGGATGTCGTCGGCTGAGTGAGGTTGAAGGAATCTGCCTGGGATGGAGGTGGGTGCCTTTTTGGTTCATTTACTATAGTAGGTTAATCACCTTGAACTTGAATGCTCCAAGTGATCCCTTGTCTATCTTCCCTTTGAAAGAATTCACTCTCAGGGGTGGGATTATCTGGGTCTGTGAAGCCTTTGATGTACATGCAAAGCCTGCCCTCGAAAGCATCTGAGATCACGTCGTGTGTGTTGCCTGTATTGATCTTATTCGATATGTTCTCCAAAGAGCTGAGAGATGATCCAGCGAGGACACGTAGACGAGACATGACAAAGGAGATATGAACTTGAGCCGATCGGTGATGTGCACAGTATGGCTGAGTGATCCGGGAGACAAAGGTTCGTTGTTCTATTTGTGGCCTGCGAGAAGGCTGCTGTAATAATCCGAGGCAGGATGACGACTTGCTCTGGCGGTCATTGCTGCAGAAGATGCAAACAGACCTTGTAACAAGCTCTCCAAGTGGTGGTGCGAAAGGATCACGAAGGCCTACTCAGTCCGCGGCACTTTCGGGCTATGTTTTCAAGGCCTAGAAATCGACCACCGCGTTCACGAGTCGAGTGCATTAATAATATACACGGGATCAAAAAAGAATGTTATTCCTGTGTAATGCCGAATCCTTTCAAGCGCGCGGTGATATGTCCGCTAGCCTCCGCTTGCTTCCTGACTCCAAAAGCACCCCCGTAGGAAGTTGCCCCTGGTCGCTTGTCCTGTGATTCCAGGTTCTGGCCATAGTCTTTCCAATTCCTTTCACACCACATTCCTTTAACGTCTACGATCCTTTGAAATATGTTTACTCCTCCGCCCTCACCTCTTCCTCTCCAGCAAAAAATGAATGTTGAGGAAACACCACTTCCTGAGCCTCCCCGGGAGTCAAAATGTCGGATAGCGACTCGCACGAAGTTTGGCATCCTCCTCGTACCCGTTATCCTCGCAATCATCACGCTGTCTACTCAATACATCACCCATCCCGCTTTCTTCGACTCGCTGTCCGGTTCACCAGGTGAACATTTGTTTCATTCTGACCAGTCAAAATGGGGCCTCCATAGACGTCATCCCCAACAGCAAGGGAACCCTGGGACGTTCACCGTTGCCGTTTCCTCGACTATTCCGCCCTCTCTTGCTGCGTCCTCGACAGCGACTACAAACCCTTCTTTGTCCACGTCTATGCCTGCTCCCACTATACCCACCAGTCCTGTTCTACCCACGCCATTCCCCCAACCCTTCGACACCTCCGTCTCTGAGAATTTCTCTACCATATCTTGTCTTAACTTCTTCAACAACATGACGGCGGCCCTCGAGTTCCGCGAATGTCGTTCGTTCGGTTTGTTGTCTCAAAGTTCTTCAGCATTTCTAAACGTGTGTGGTGCCGCCAATATTTTATATCCTCATATTGACGATGATTGATCCGGAACAGGCCCAGGGGAACATTACTTTACTAAATAACCTAGTCTGGGGTACATGCAACACAAATGTCGATGTTTCCCAGTGCTTTTCCAATATGGGCTGGTTTGCCGATTCGCTAAGGTCTGCGTGCGCGACAGAGCTCTCAAATAACAACGTGCTTGTTGTCGATGCATTGGCGGGCCTTTTGACATATTCGCTCATGCATGACATTGGATGTATGGCCAATCCTTCGACCAATGTCTACTGCTACATCTCCGCGGTGGCGAACACATCAAATCCCTCAGATTTATATTACTACCAACTTCCATTTGGAATTTCAGTGCCGAACAACACCTCCCCTAGTTGTTCCCCATGCATTAAAAATATCATGACGCTATACATGTCGGTTATAAAAGGCACAGACCCCAACACCACTGATAGTTCCGTCAGGAGCGTGCTCTCGCAGACGTATGGAAGTGCTTCACAACTAGCGGTGCGGGCATGTGGGAATGAATACGTTCAGACGACAACCATGGTCAGTGATGGGGCAGGTTCACGGAGGATGTTGACGAGTATGTGGTCGATCTTTGCAAGCGTTATGATTGGTTTCGTGACCATTTACATATTATAAACGATTTATCTATGCTTTCTTATTTTAGCTTTCTTATTCCTGGTGGTTTGTTGGATGGGTTGTATTATTTGGATATGTAATAATCCGGAGAATTCGGGAAGGATTTGTTTTCCTGCACAGTTATGCGCAGTAATTGTGAGAACGTGATGCGGGAATGTGACATCATCCCGAATACCCGAGGGACCTGTCAGCGGATTTCATGAGCATTGCTGACTTGACACAATAATATAAGGCTTTCTTTCAATCTTCCAAGGTAATGTCTCCCCTTCCTCACTTTGCGCATCTCCGCTATGCGCATGAACCTTGGAAATCTCTTTACATCTCTCAGCGAGTCTTCACGACTCTCTTGCTGGTTCCGACATGGGTCCTTTATTATTTACTGATGCCAAGGTCCATCCGTCCTCGTAAATCCTGGTCTATCAAACAAATCGTCGCCGTCCGCTTTACTCGCCGTGTTCACAAAGTAACAGAAATGGCTGGTGTAACCTGGGGCACTCGCAAACCGGATTACGAACCTCCCAAGGGAAGCTTGAAGGAAACTCGATTTGAGTGGGTGGAGCCATTGCCTGAGAACTTTAGGACCGGCATACTAGATGACACAGAAGTACCATTCGTCCGCATTGGTGTTTATATGTGGCCAAGACAGCCTCCCAAAGTCGGATTGCACCGTCACGCGTCAAGCAACGTGCTTACGGAAAAGCACGGTCCAACAACGGTGGCAGTCACTTCGGCAGTCCAAAGTTCTACCTCAAGAAACAATGTGGATGTGGGGGTAGAGGCTACATCTGGTCAGGTACCACTAATTGGCATATTCTTGCATGGTGGAGGTTATTCCCACATGTCGGCAGAGGAAAAGTCTTCCACTAGTCGGATACCACGTAGGTTGATAAAAGTAAGTGATTCGTTCTCGGTGAATAATCAGGAATGTTCTTGACAATTGGCCAGGATGGAAAATTTACTGAGATTTACTGTGCGTTCGACATCCTCTCATATTTCTTATACGTATCGAAGATAATATTCATACAGCGGTGGAATACAGACTACTGCAGTATGCAGCATTTCCTGGTGCTGTACAAGATGCGGCTTCCGTTTATAATCTAATTGTTAATCGTTATGGTAAAGAAATTGTCAGTCGATCAGCAGAACAGTGACTCAATTGTTGCATAGGGAAAACACCTGCCGGCGGTGGTTGTAAAATTGTTCTCATCGGTGACAGTGCTGGAGGAAACTTGGTATTGTCACTGGCCAGATGGATTCGTGACGAGGAGCATCTTCCTCGTCCGGATGGAATGCTACTATTGTCCGTGAGTGTTTATGTAGATTTACTATGTGTGCATTTGATTAAGACGCCTTGTTAGCCCTCGTGTGACCCTTGTGAGTGGAATTTTCTCCAGTCATAATTACAAACTAATGGATTTTAGCTCATGCGTTCCCGATGACGGTATCCTCGTATGTTCCACGGCCACATAAAAGCACCGACTATCTTGTCGATACGCCGGAACCGAGAGCCCTCCTTCAGAGAGTATTCTTAGGACACCATCCAGTTGAGATGATACATTCTCCGTATGTCAGTCCCGCCAGCGAGAGAGTGCTACGAGCATTTTACGGTGACGAAACATGGGAAGAAATTGCTAAAAGCGTAGGCGTCGACATCAATGAATACGCAGAGGCGCATTTCACCCGCTTGCAAGCAGAAGCTGTAGCTATAACTCAGCCCTCATTGCCGATAACCCCCGCTTCATCCCTTCTTACTGTTGACAAAGCAGGGAAGGGTGCGACGCTTACACCGAATTATTGCCATTCCAAGCCCGATATCCCACTCCTGCGGCGGATAAGCAGCGTCAATCCACGTCATCTTAGTTTATTTGAAAACTTCCCAAAAGCCTGCGTTGTCATAGGGGATGCGGAGAGGTTGGAGGCTGAGGTTTTGAAATTGGTTGGGGCTATGGAGCATGATGGCGTGAATGTGAAGGTCATTGGCGCGAAGGATGCTGTTCATGATATTCTGATGATGCGATGGTGGGATGAACGGGTTAGGGAGGAGGTTTGGAGGAATATAGATGATTGGGTCAAGGAACTTGCCGCTTAGGTTTGGGACTCTCATGCCTGTACTACTAGTAGTATGCGTTGGATTTATTTATATCAATAGACAGTTGTAGCTGACATTTCAATGATTATGATATGTTTTGTGTTGTGGTATCGCTTTCGCGTAGTTTGTCTGATATCCAAGTGCAAGTACAGTAATAGAAGTTATAGACTGCCCTAAATCCAGAGACTTCCAACGAGAACCAAAAAAAGAAACTGAGAGGTCTGAGCGGGAAGGTCGATAGCTAGGCACAATAAGGGTCCGCCGCAGCGAGTGGGAGCACAATCCCCATAGGAATTTCCCCTTTGGTTTACCAATATGGTCGAACCTGCAACATTCTCAGCAGAGTCGTATTTCGCAACACAACCACGTCCGCCCTCTGTCGACCACGATCTTGCGCCCGTGCGGGAATTTGTGAGACGGCATGGTGATCAAGGAAGGAAAGTCGTTCTAGTAACCGTAAGCCCGCACTACCATTCGCATGTCACTGTCATCTCTAGACTCGACAAATTTATCTGAATAGAGCGGCGGCACGACAGTCCCACTAGAGCTCAATGTGTGAGAGTGTTGTCGCATGGAGTTAATCGTCCCTCAAGGTGCTTATGCATTCCTTCCAGGGTGCGCTTCTTAGACAACTTCAGTGCTGGTACAACCATCTGCGTCTCACCATTGTTGTGATGTTGAAAACAATTACTTCTCTCTCAAAGGAACGCGGGGGGCGACATCTGCAGAGTATTTCCTCAAAGCAGGATACGCGGTCATTTTTATGCACCGTCAATTCAGTCTACAACCGTTCAGTCGACATTATTCCCACTCTACAAATCCGTTCCTCGACTTTCTCGAAATCGACAGCCCCACCGGGGGAGTTGACCGGCCGGCAACGATATCCGTCACGGCGTCCAAACGCGACCAGCTTCTCGAGGTGCTCACTGCTTACAAGTCGGTGCAGAAAGCAGGAACCTTGTTGACATTGTCGTTTGTCACTGTTGACGACTATCTGTGGCTGTTGCGGTCCGTGAGCCAGGAGCTGTCAGCATTGGGCAGGAACTCGATGTACTATCTTGCTGCGGCTGTAAGCGACTTCTTTCTCCCCCGGCAGAAATTGGTAAGCCCCTGCTGTTCGGTCTGTTGATCCGATACATGAAGTTTTCTTTGTCTAGTCGGAACATAAGATCCAATCTGGCAAGGGGAGTCTGCATATCGAAATGGATCAGGTACCCAAGACCTTGAAGCCTATGGTGGACGAGTGGAGCCCAGAAGGTTTCATAGTATCTTTCAAGGTGGGGCACACTTCAGTCCATCTATAGTTTTTCTGAGCACCTTCCTGATCTGCATGAGGCAGCTCGAAACAGATCCGGAACTACTGATTCCGAAAGCTCAAGCTGCCCTTGATCGATATGGACATCAAGTAGTTATAGCGAACGACCTTCATACCAGAAAATTTCAGGTTGCCTTCGTCTCTCGGGTCAACGGCCGCAATACAACCTCGGGTGCGGATCGGTTCGAGCATTCCTGGCTACGTATAGATACGACGAAGAATCCAGACAAGGAAATAGAGGAAGATATTGTGCGCGAGCTTGTGAAAAGACATGACGAATGGACTGAAGCTGTAACAAAGCTGCAGATCTAATGTAACCGGTGGCAAACAAATGCAAATATTTGGAGGATTGTAATATTGAGCTTTTCTTTGTAACGATGTTTATTCAAAGCCACAACGTTCGGAACGTGGGCCAATGCTGAATGCTGCTCCTGTTCGGAAGAAGCTGACAGTCTTACGCCCCCCGCATAAACGTCAACGACTGCAGGAATGGGAGTCCAAGTTCCCCCAACTTCAGAAGCCCTGTGCTGATTACCGGCAACCAAACAACCAGTTTTCTGTCGCCGTCGTTCCCCCTCGCATATATTGGGGATATATACAAGGTATCCGAGCTCGTTATGATAGGTTCGGTCGTTATACGTATCAAAGAGGTGCCTAACAGTCAGACTAACACATTCTGGGTTTCAGGAACTATCGTCGATTTTACATGCCGCACATTACCATGACTTCGCCCCTTCCACATTTTTTCACGGATGAACACATGAATGAAATGCTTCACCGTGTTAGGCATGCGATTAAGGAGACAGAGGATAGTGGGCGTTCAGAAGTGATCATAGATGCCGCGCCAAAACTATTCACGTTTCGTGAAGAGGGGCTCTATACCATGCATCTACGTGAACGTGACTTCAGGGAAGCGGGAGATCCGGCTAAAGTCCATACTTCGTTGGAGGTGTTGCTCATGAATCTTGCTAAAGTATTTCCCGAGCACACTACAGGACCCAGCACTATTCCGCATCTGACTCTAGGGCAGTGGCCTGACTTTGTACGTGGAGTTTGTTCATTGCTCGAGCACCTTACCACCATGAACTATTTTTCTTCTTATAGAAGGCAGCCCAGCATGATCTCACATTGTTCAGCCAATCCAAGACGTTCAATTCGATGCGCTGGGTGCTTTCCCATTATGTGTATATAGTGCGTCGGCAGTACGTCGAGTTCGACGAGACCTGGCGACAAGTATTGTATCCAGAATCCGTGACGATGACGAGATGTATTCCATTCGCGGAGAGTTTTTCATTGTCTAGAACAGACGTGGGGAATATAATCTAAACTTGGGTTATGGATGAGGATGACCCTGGATATATGGTTATAGAATGGAGAAGATCATGGAGTCTTCAGTCAGCGATTCTATAGGTTAGGTCATGTGTTTTCGTGTTAGCACCCAGCCCCTCATACCATCTGCGCAGTGCGTATGCCGGGGGCCGTGGGACTGTTGAGATCCGAAGCAAACGACCTGAACCGTACTTGGCCGAATGCTTGAATAAAAGTGAAACACCCTCGATCCCTATCGATGCGAGATCGCTCCACTGCCATCTAATCTACGATGTTGGACGCTGCAGACAAACCAAAAGCCAAAACCGCTGCCTCCAATGGCATCGGTCTCCCTCCTTTCGATCTCCCAGTATGTTCTTCACAGGTTTGTCCGTATAATCTGCCGCTGAATGACCCGTAGCTTCCAGAGAACGCAGAGGTTATCACCACCAATCTTCTGAAGTTGACCCAGCTGCCTGCTGACCCGTAAGGAGAACCTCCAGGCCGGTATTTACGTATGTTAATCGGTCCTCTACAGCCGTGTCAGATTTATCTTCGCCCGTTTGGTGACGCATCTTCATCAATTCATAAAGGAAACGAGGTCAGTATGACCATGTAATTCTTCTTGGCGTTCTTGCGTAACCTGGCTGCCCTCCAGTATCACTACAGAAGAATGGATGAGCACGATACAATTTCTCACTCGTACGGGTCAAACGTGTACCCCTCTCCGGCAAGAATTCATTCTGCTATCTGATGTTCTGGGTGCCTCTGCTCTGGTCGATGCTTTGAATAATCCACCCGTTGCCGGCGGTACGGAGAGCTCTGTTTTAGGCCCCTTTTTCACTGAAGACGCTCCTGATGGTAAGTTATCCCATCACGATAGTGCTAGAATTCGTTTCATCTCGCCCTTGTTTTGTTAGTTGATCACGGTGATTCCATTGCTTCTGAGGGCAAGGGCGAGTATATGTATGTCGAAGGCCGTGTGCTTAACCCCGAGGGTAAACCCATACCAGATGCTTCGATTGAGACTTGGGAAACAGATGACACAGGTAGTATATCCTTCCTAGTCAATATTCGTCAATCTTATCTTGACAATTTGGGTAGGAGTCTATGACACTCAATACGAAACACGAGAGGTGCCGGACTGCCGGGGTAGGGTTAAAACCGATAAGAACGGTAATTTTGCATACAGGGCGGTTGTACCCGTTAGCTATCCAATCCCAGGAGATGTAATTCATTGTTTTTCTTTTTCTGTGGCGATCGTCGTTGTGACAATGCCGTTTTTTTCTTTCTTTCCAGGGTCCCGTGGGCGATTTATTACTATTACTTAACAGGCACAACATGCGACCTAGCCATTTGCACCTCATGATCCAGGCACCTGGTTTCCGGAAGCTTACCACAGCTTTGTTCCCGGAAAACGATGAGATTTTGTCCAGCGATGCTGTGTTTGGAGTGAAGAAGTCGCTTGTCGTGGTTCGTTACTTTTTCCTTTTTTTGATTTCATGAAGTATGTTTACCTTTCTCTTGCAGAAGTTGAAAGATATCAATGATGAGGTGGAGACCCGGAAACGCGGTTTCCCCAAAGGTAGTTCCTTTAAACTCTTACAGGCTGATATTGTCTTGGTTCGGGAGGAAGACTCCAAAGCCATTCGTGAGGAGCAGGCCAGACGGCATGCAGAAGCTATTGTATGAGTGCCTCGAAATTAGCGTGTACGTTATTGTAAATTGCCAGGTGTCTCCATATTTTTGTCAATACTCTGTTCCAAAGCATCATTGTGTGAACAGAGGAATACAAGATATCATTTCATGTCTTTGATGTAGCTTACTACCTAGCTCTGCACATCTGTCGACAAGCTTGTTCTCATAAAAAGGACGTCACCAAATCTACTCTCGTGACGCACATTGGCCCGGGCTACTTGCGTTGTGTCACGTGATACTACACGACAACCGGTTTCTACGGCCATGTGGCTTTTTCGATCAACTCGGAAGTAAATGATTTTGTTGCCCTCTGAACCCTCGTCTTGTTTCCCAACAGCTTTTCCTGTCTCTGAAGTGGTATTCTGCTAAGCTCTAATGGGAATCTCAGGCCTTCTTCCATTGCTCAAATCTATTCAGGTTAACAGGCACCTCTCTGAATTCTCTGGGCAGACGTTAGCCGTTGACGCATATGTCTGGCTGCATAGAGGTGTGTACGCGTGCGCAACGGAAGTGGCCACCGAAAAGCCAACAACAAAGTCAGTGTCATATTTTTGGATCCATGAAGCAGCTCGTAGACGCGTCCCAGGTATGTTGAATACGCGATGAACCGTGTGCGACTGCTCCGGCATTACAAGATAGAGCCGTACATCGTTTTCGACGGTGGGCCACTGCCTGCGAAACGCGGGACCGAATCAGAACGAAAGCGTAAACGCGACGAGAATCTTGCAGAGGCGAAGAGGTTGACGGCTCAGGGGAAGCATAGTCAGGCTAGGGAATATTATGTGAGGTGCCTGGATGTTACACCAGAAATGGCGTATCAGCTTATAAAGGTGAGTCCCCATTCTAACAAAAAGTTGTTGCGTACCGCGCGTTCTGGGATTGTTGGTTTAAGCATAATGCTAATGCTTTTCAATGCCAGGCGTTGCGCGCAGAGTCTGTGCAGTACGTCGTTGCTCCCTACGAAGCAGATGCACAGCTTGCATATCTAGAGCGTATAGGTTTGGTCGATGGGATCATCACAGAAGATTCTGACCTGCTCGTTTTCGGGTGTCGCAACGTGCTGTTCAAACTCGATACAGTTGCTTCAACAGTCGTGTCGATCTCCCGCTCGGATTTTGGGTCTGTTGCTGCTGCTGATAACGGGATATCATTGATTGGGTGGTCCGATACACAATTTCGTTCTATGGCAATTCTGAGCGGCTGTGACTATCTTTCAAGCATACCAGGTGTTGGTTTAAAGACTGCTTGGTCGCTGCTAAGAAAGCACAAGACTGCGGAAAAGGCGATACGATCTTTGCAATTAGAAGGAAAAAAAGAGGTCCCTAGGAATTATCTATCGTCGTTTAAGCTGGTGGAGAAGGTATTTCTTCATCAGAGAGTCTACGATCCCGTAAAAGAGCGATTGGTACACTTGACAGACGTATTGGATGGAGAAGCACTCAACGATGCACAAGATGCATATATAGGGGAGTAAGTAGAGTTTTGCAATAGTTCGAAGAACACGCTAATGTCTTACTAGGGACTTGGATCCTGCATTGGCAAAGAAAGTTGCTCTGGGAGATTTTTGTCCTACTATGCTTATTCCGATTGTAGACATAAACCCTGGCTTTGTACCACGCGTGTTGAAGCCATTACCTTTTTTGTTAAACGGCGCGGAGAGTGAAGGGAACAAGAAGGGCGAGGGCGTGGAGAAGTTCACGGGCCAAGGCATACTTGCTTTCTTTGGTGCGAATGCTAACCGCATCTGTGTGCTCAAGCTGACGTGGTATTACAGAATCCAAAGCCAGACCGATGACCAGAACTGAAAATCCTCAGCCAGAAAACAATAACAAAGTCGCTACCAATGTGGGAAGAGCCAGCGGTAAGAGGAGGCTCTCAGAACTTATGGATGTGGACGCCGCTATTACAGCGAACGGGCATGGCGAAGACGATAGACCGGTCAAGCGATCAATTATCACGCGCAGCAAGTTCTTTGATCATTCTCGACACGTGACAAACGACGCAACCTTCCTTGCTATTTCATCGAGGCGTCCTCCACCTGTTCCCTTACCGAAGGACATTGCGCCGAAGATCGACGATGTTGACCTAAGTGAATCAGACTCGATTACTCAAGAGGACGGGTACATTTCTCCAGCACCTTCTTTCAGACGATTTGAAACACCAGACCTACCTTCGCCCTCTCGCTCGCCCAGGGCACCCCGCGCGAGCAGCGGCACAGAAGACGATGAGTTTGGCGCCGACATATTATCGAGCCCCGCGGCTAGATTGGTACCCAGTGATCGCATCATCAAGACCAACTCGTGGCCTACACTGTTGGCAACACGTAAGAAATACGACAGGGACTATCCAGATATCAATAATGAAAATCAAGGATTAGATTTACAAGACGCTTTCGGGGAGGACCTTACAAGCGAAATCGATTGCCCAGAGCCCGATAATTCGTTTTCGAGCAACAGTACATCCTCTTCATCCGGCCCATTGACACCTAATGAATCTCGGAATTGGCCGTCAGATAAGGAAGAAGAACTGGTTCTGAATGAAGCAGATGAGGCCATGTCAGTGAACAATATTAGGGCCAAGAACGTTGCCAACGGGTGGATGAAACGGTGGGGATATGGTGCAGAGAGCGTAAGCATTTAAACCTCAATTCACTGCCTCCATACATTCTAAAGTGGTTCCCGAATATTAGCAAACTCCTTTAAGAAGAATGGAGACCACAATTACGCTAGAAGGGAAGAGCAGACCCCGGTCGTTGACCAGTTTGAGGGGTGCGTCTATTACACGGCAGACGGGAACGATACCCAACTTGCGGAAGAATTTTGTGCATATAGACAAACAAGGGGTGACAGGCGACAGACGCCGAGAAAAAGCTGGCGAGAAATCTGATGGCTCCAGACTGGCAGACTCTGACGAGATGGAAAATATAGTTTCGCGAACCAAAGAGAGATTGGGACAATTTAGGACGGTCTAGAACACCAGGCAGCGAGTCGACCGGCAGGAAACGGGCCACTAGGGTGGATTGATAAGACCTGCAGCATATCAACCTGGACATGTATTGGGACTTATTCGAGCAGGACACGTTGAAGCAGTATACAGGGAGAACTGGGTAGTAGTAGGGAGATGAGCCCGAGGGAGCGGAAGAAGTTACGTATGGAGATCTGAGCACAATTATCCGAGCAAATGGCTTGCGCGGACTTGAAAAAGAATGTTCCTAAAAAATGGGATTCCCTATTGTGGAAATTGAGGAATTTGATAACGACAAGTTGGCATCAGCAGCGAACACAGGCGTAGGCTCCGCCTCGTCGATGGATCGCCATAAGAAGACCCGGTGTCGCCGTAAGTACGCCCGGAAACTCTCGAGGCACGACGCGTCCACGGATGTCAGGCTGGTCGTTATCTCCATCAAGAAGCTGCCTTGCTTAAAGACAATGCAGCCGATATTTCCGCGGTCAGGTGCTGGCAGACTGGGAGAGCGCAAAGGCATGCCTCGTTTCTTTTTTTATGATTTTCTGTCTCATGTTTGTTCTTTGATTGTCCCTTTCGCCTTATCGTCTTCGCCCTCTCCACAGCCCCGGCGCAGGCTTTGTAGATCGCCTTTCCATATCCTTCCTCTTTGCGGCCCAGATGCCCAAGATCCTGGGCGTCGCAACCTCCATCGATCCATGAGTTCTGTGGGCTGCGAGGCCCGGTGCGGCTCTGTCTGATTATTGCTTTAACCCCGTTTGTCCGCCTTTTTCAATTTCTCGCATTGCCCCCGTTAGTGTTTTATACTTAACCCCACGCCCGTTACTGCTGCTCCTCCTTCTTTTTACATGGACCTTCCTCTTGCATCTTCCTCCCCATCCCTTACTATCTCCTCCTCTTAACCTTCATCCTTCGATGTATCATACCCTACAATCAATCCAGTCCGTTCATTACTCCAGACCATCCACC
The DNA here is from genome assembly GCA_003313065.1 of Sarcodon sp. MG97. Lineage (NCBI taxonomy): Eukaryota > Fungi > Basidiomycota > Agaricomycetes > Thelephorales > Thelephoraceae > Sarcodon > Sarcodon sp. MG97. The sequence continues at coordinate 285,570 of QGOD01000005.1, read as the reverse complement.
CAGCCCTCCTTCTCTCCCTCTCCCTCCTCAGAGAACGGCTCGGCCTGGTCTCCAGCTCAGTTAACAGACTACTCCCCTTCCCAAGTCAGTGGAGACTTGCGCAATTGCGCCACCTACAACTATACCCAGTCTGCGCTATTGGCCTACCCTGAGTCATCGCAGAGAACCTTTTTATCCGAATCCAGTCTCACCAACGCTTGTCACCTTGGCCATACGCTTAACTCCGCTTCCTCCACCCAGTGCGGCCAGCAGGTTACACCCCCTACTCCTTTTGACGAGCGCGATGGTAATGCGCATCCCTACTATCGTGCAGAAGAAACCCCTATGTACCCTGTAACCCAGCAAGAATCCTCCCCATACGACATCTTTGACCATCCTTTGCACGAGTACGGAATGCAGCCTCTCTCAAATCTCCGACGTGATGATGGCTCACCCATGTCAGCCGAGATCGACAATATGCTCCAAGTCTTCTCGGTGCAACCCCATGCATTTGGCGACGTGACCGTTGCTCCCCTCGCTCCTCACTCTATCGATGCGAGCCCGTCGACGTTGACCTTCCAGCTTGGACCGCACTCATTAGACCAGGTAGAGGACCCAGAACTGCCGTCTAATACGCGACTGTCTGATCACTCGACGAGCGACGGGGCTGACGACGAATCAGAGGAGATTCTGTGGGAAGGAGCCGCGCCGGCATCCCCTCCACACACGACGCCCCCTGGTCTACGCTCTTACGCACCATCCCCATTGGGATCACAGTTGTTAATGAAATTGGATGGGAAGCGGTCAACTAAGAAGCCTACGCAACCTGATACTGGGAAACGGTCGAAAATGCATCAATGTAAAATATGCGAGAAATGGTTCCCGCGACCAAGTGGACTTGCAACTCATATGAATAGTCACTCGGGACTGCGTCGTAAGTGAGACATTATGTTTAGCCTCAAACACAGCGCTTAAATTGTTTACTCGACAACAGCATTTAGCTGTCCATTACCGACCTGTAACAAGAGTTTCGCAGTCCGTTCAAACGCAAAGCGACATCTTCGCACCCACGGCATCATACCCTCTCCTGAATCCCACAAATCAATTAAATACACCGTCGGGTTTGACACTCCGCTAGTAACAGACGTTCATGAACCGAGCGAACCTCCGACCATGTTGAGATGGGTTCCTCAAAGTCTCACGTCGTGGACAAATGCCAACTGGCCGAAATCAACCGATTCAGAGAGTGACGGAGAAGATTGCTATCCTATTCTCCCAGTTCCATTACCGCCTGTGACACATTCTCCCAAAAGCTGGGATTCTAACTGTCGATATGAAGAAAGAGCGGCGTACGACGAGGCTGCTAGCCAGCCTTATCATCCACGTCACGTAAGTAGCATTGTTCAATGTTCCATTCATGACCCATGGCTGATCAGAGATTTCAAGTGGCGAGGGTTGCCCGGTCCTGCTTTCACGTAAAATGAGCATCATGATTTCTATTTTGCTTTCTTGTTTTGCTTTGGAAACGTAATGTATCATGGCTCTGTCAGCGCATGTCACTTCTTTTGATGTTTCCTAGATACATGAACACATCGATGTGCCCTCTCTGTAGGTCTTTAGTTATACACCTGTTGTAACAGTATCTGTAATGGTCGTCGCTTACGTTTAATGCTGGCCGCCTATAATAATGGAAGCTAAGAAGTTTACATATCTACGGGGATAACCACAAGGATGGCTCGATCAAGGGTGGACTGAAACCTTGCTGGCGATATCAGGATTGATTGTCCGTGTTCCGGTCGTGATAAAGCACGCGATTCACCAAGGAGATTGGGATGTCGTACATTTCGGGAATAGCATTCCGATGGGCATGGGTGTAATACGGATTTGGACTCTGAGAGAAATCTGGGATATGTGCCTTGAGGTCTGATGTTTGTCAAGACAGGCGTCAGTGAGCAGGTTTTGGGAGATATGCACCTGTGATCGTAGAGAGATCAGAGAATGAAGGAGTGCCAAAGATGGCCAGCGCAAAGTAGATAAAGTACGTCAGAAGGACCAAGACCATGGAATACGCTGGGAGGAATAATGCCCAGTCGCTGCGATAGGTGTTTGAGCCGGGCGCGAGATTGATAAACGTGGAGTGATTTCTGTGAGATGCGTACCGTTTTGGATACCAGGTTACTCCAATCCATACAAGTGTAGCATCAGGCAGGAACGCCCAGAAGATGAAAAGGGCGAAGAGCAGGTATGTTGATGTCCAGGCGACGAAGCCGTAAAACTCAGGTGCCCGACTCCGGTGTTCCTCTGGGAGGGGAGGGAAGGCAGCCAAAGGCGTTGTGGGTGACGTAGGTTCTGCCATGCGCAAGTCCTCAGGCAACCATGCCAAGCTGGGACCTGGGATGAGGAGGAAAGCGTTCGTGTAGTAGTGCTACAGTCGCTCCAGATTTACCCGAGAAGCTTTCTCACGTTTATGTACGGTATGGTGCACTGGAAAAAGTCACCGGCGCCTCGCTCTGCCCTGGCTCTGTTCTCTACGTTTATGCTATGGCAACAGCACAAGGCAGGAAGAATACTCTAAGAAAGACGATCTCCGCTATCCTGCGCCGATTGTCTTCTGCTGAAACACAATCGCAATGTGGGGATCACCATCATCTTCTAAGAGACAATTCATTTCTCTGGCTCATCGCTATTTTCTGCATGTGTGTATGTATGTGCAGCTCTCGCGGTGACCAAGGCAGTCTTGCAGCTCCCAGCGTTCCAACTTAGCAAGCATGTTAGTTGTTACCTGAGCATGCCTACGGGTGAACTCGACACGACTCTCCTGGTGAAGGAAATTTTAAACGCTGGTGCGTGATCTATGAACTCCTTCCTGTAAAGTCTTCTTGCGAGAGTGATCTTTGATAACCTCCTCCTGCGTACAGGCAAAACGCTTTACGTCCCAAAAGTTGATCTTTCGGGGCCTATACACCGGATGCACATGTTGCGAGTGGCTGGACACGATGACTTGGATTCATTTCCCGCGGGTCTTTGGGGTATCAGAGAACCTGGATATCAACTGAATGGTGACAACCGCCCAAATGGTATGTCATGCATTGCGTCCTACGTATCTTGTGATTAATAACGTGGCCGTCTTTTGAAGTCATGGACCCGGATGAAGAACTAGATTTGATCCTAGTTCCAGGCTTGTTTTAGTTCATCGTGATCCGGGACGTCGTGCTAACATGTGGTGGTCTTGCCAGGTGTTGCATTTGACGAGTCAATGGCTCGCCTTGGACACGGCAAGGGCTATTATGACCGCTTCCTGAGCGAATATATAGCATCTACGGGCCGGCCAAGGCCTCTCTTAGGTTAGTTTCGGGTTTGTCGAAGCTAAATTGATTGACATATTGGCTCTGATCAGTGGCCTTGGCTTTAAAAGAACAAATCCTTAAAGGCGAACAGGTACCCATGATAAAAGATCATGATTGGAGCATGGATTTCATTGTCAGTCCGGACGGGGTGCTCGGAGGTCATGATATATAAATGGACATTCGTTCGCATGGCTTTAATTGGTATGTGAATACATTTGCATTTTTTCATCGACCTGGTGAATAGGGTGAACTTTGTGAAACGGGTGGAGTCAGTGTTGCTCTACCATCCTGTAATGCTCTTCTGGAAATGGGCCTTTTCCGGTAGGATTTGACGGACAACCCGTTAGGCGCAGCGTGCTGTTAATTAAGAGCATGAAGTCACGCAAACACGCTGTTGAGACGAGAATGATCATTCACCCAGTCGTTCGGGATTCGGGTACAATAATGATACGATAGGTTCTGGAAGACGGAAGATGTGGATCACCTATGGAACGAGAAATTGACCCTTGATATGATACGAGGAGTAAAAAACCAACTTAGATATGGAACCATGACAGCCTTTGAACCAGTGTCAAAGTTTGCACTAGTTCCGTCTCGTCGTACCATTTTTGTTGCCAATTGCGAAGTTATAAGTATTGTGAGCTTTCGGCAGGAACATACCTTTGCGAAGATGGGCTTGATGCGGTCAAGCAGTGTCCTCCGCCATGTTATTGGGTTTACAGATGACGGCGGTGTTTGAAAGAAGAAGGACAGGGAGCTAAGGACAAGAAGAGTGACCTAGACTCTACGTATGACTTAGTCAGGCGATGTGAGAAAGGGTTGCGCACACTTGGGTTGGCATCAAAAAAGGTAGGCAGGTTATGGATAAATGCCATCAACTGAGGAAGAGTAGGAACATCCAAGACATGCACGAGTCGTTTATAATGGGAAGGCAAAGATGATGATTCTTCTGCAAAGCCAATTAACACTAGAATCTGACGGAAACTCGAGGCCTTACGCCGCAGCACCCTATTCAGTGTTCCTGGAGTGATCATATTTTGGGGATCTGGGAACGTGAGATTGTGAATTGAAGGGTGTCGGGCGACAATCACCAATCAAGAGGACTTCCTCGCCATGTTCAACAAAAGTTTGAATTAAGTTCGAGGCCAAGGTACCTTTAGGAACTCCAGGAGGGCCAGACAACTCGAGAATGTGGCCCCGTGGGAGTCCTCCACCTAGTAGTTTATCCACAGGTGGACAGCAGCGAAAAATGAGAGTTGGGGAGTTTAACAAGGATGCAGCGGACTGAGTGGCGAGTATTTGTTGACTCGCAGATAGAATAGCTTGAGATTGAGGTAATGGAACATGTAAGTCTTGGAAAAGCAGTCATTTTTGTTGGATGTCGTAGACAATGAAGGTTTCTGACCTTTTGCGAGATTTTCTGGGGTGGATAAAAACAGCTCGTCTGTGGTTTCGTACCCTGCTCTGGACAAGGCTGAGATAGTTGAGCGGGGTAAAGGTAAGGTAGATATCGGACGAGTAGAGGACATTTTGGATCACCCCGTGGGAGAATACCGACTATGACGCCATCATGGGTGTGGTTTCAAACTTGTTTGTGCTCGTATATCCAAGTTCATATCCAACTGTTCAAGTATTTAATCGACTTTTGGCCGTTTCGTTCTTTCCGTCATCCACCACCCACTTTCTCCTCCTTCTTGAATCATTCGGCCATTCTGTACTGTACAATTACAATTTTCTACTTCCAGTTCTCTGAAGACCTTCTCCAGGATGACCATCCGAGAATCCACAGTGCCCTCCAACAATCCCGTCTTTAAGTTCAACCGCGAAACCTACTCTGTCAAGGTTGACAGTATCTCAGAAAATGGTTTGTTTGTATTTCTGGCCGTTTGAACTCCATCTTTCTTATCTCGCTAAACGTCTCAGCGAGTCGGCAAGATATTGTTGACCTTTTCCAAAACTTCATTGGTATATTTTCTTATTCAGTTCCTTGGCAAGCTTTCCAAGCGCTCCTTTTGCAGGCGAAGTCCGGCGATGTGAAGAATGCGTGGAAGTCGGCAAAAGCCGCTCGATGGAACTCACATTCTTTTCACGAGACGCATACATGTCTGTTGCAAAATCTGAAGACTACACCACGTCTAACCTTTTGTTATTAGGAAGGCGCTCTGTATGACTGGTTACACAGTCGCCGGGGTAGCTTTGTGAGTACGCGCATATCTACAAGCACTAGGCTAATAGCTACAATCAGATCCGTAACGCCATCTACAGTCCCCAGTCCGCGCTTTACAGGGTCAAACAAACAGTCAGATAATCGTCGAAATTTATATGTGTTGGGTTTGCCCTTCGATTTGACCAAGTATGTCAATTTTATACCTCATTTCATGCAGCATATTCACCTTGTGATGTAGATCAGAGTTTACAGACCTTTTTTCGCGCTATGGTAGAGTATCGCACGCCGTAATTTTGGCGACCATCGACAATGCATCTCGTCGGCGTGGATTCGTTGTGATGTCAACCCACACAGAGGCCAGGGTAGCCATGAGCGCTTTATCTCGAACAGAAATCAAGTAGGTGCATCAGAATATGTTTGATTTTCAAACTCAACTTGTTGTTTAGAGGACACCAGATTGATGTTTCATGGGCTGTTGTTCAGCGTTCTCAAGGTTCAACCTACTTGTCACAATAATTTTACGTTTCTCAACAAATACGATAGGTTTCTTGGATGGGGGTGATCGCACTGTGGCTATACCTCCCTCAATATCTTCTCCTGCTGCTGTGGTGGCTGACGTTTCTCATGCTGAAAACTCCGCTCGTTGTTTGCCTCTATCTTGTCCCGAATGGACGGAACGTCTCGTCGTATCCACGGCTGTGACCTCCACTCTGCTTATTATGAACTTGCCTGCCTTGCTTTTCTCTCAGCCTTCGGACTTGCAACCTCTGCTATTTCCCTTTGGTCAAATTGCAGAACTTAAAATCCTAGACCCTTCTGATGTTTTCTCTGGACACATGACTGTTGCAGTGGAATATTCAACCACGGACAGTGCCTACGAAGCAAAAATGACGTTGGATGGCCAGGTGTATGTCAATCATGTTATCAAAGTCGAATTCATCCAGCCACTCTCCACATCCGGTCGGGAGGAATCTCCTCTAGCGCAACAAAGTGGCTCGGACTTGAGCTGTCAAAAACAAGGGCCAGCTCCGCTTCCGCTGTCGACTTCCCCATTTGCGTTCAATTCACAACGAATGACTGGTTATGATGAAGGATGTCTTTCGAAAGTTGGAAATACAATGCTTCCGCGTGCTCCTGCTACTAGCGCTTACTGTCCCTCTTCTATGATCCATTCCCCATATGCCAACGTTCGGCGACCAGTTGTGGTCTCTCATTCTGGTTCTCCTGCTCCTTGGTATGTCAAGGCACATATGGTGATCGGCAGTTGTTGATCCTATTCCACTAGGTCGAATATCAAGTCCATCCAGCCATCACCGTTCAGCGATCAGCAATGCTCTTCCCTTGTTACCGGCGCCCCTGCTCTTCCCGTGTTCTGTCCAACTCGGATCGCGTAATCTCCCTGTTTTGTTTAGCTCCCTCACTTTGGTCGACTCATTCAAGATTCATGTGCCCTTCTTAGAATACAATACCTCTTATAAGTGAGTCGCGTTTTGAGATGCCGAGCCGATAATCGTGTGATAACGTCGAACTCCTAGTGGTTAAAGTACTTGGTTATAGGTACTATTGGAGACTGGATGGATGTATAATCTGTGGCTTTGATGCTGTTCATCTTTCAGCGTATTGTACAATAAGGCGAATTTGTACTAGATGTGATCCCATACAAGGCTCTTGAAGGCTTCAAGAAAAAAAAAAAAGAGTGCCATTATAAGTGCCACATAAGTTTCACAATTGATCCCAGCGCTTGGCTTAGTGTGTTGCCACGCTCGTCATGAGTTACCATTCGCCTTCCAAGAGGCCAGCAGGTGGTCGAGCCCTACGCACGGTATCAGACAATTCAGTTTCTTCGTCGGCCACACAACCACACATTTCACGCTGGGGTGACGAACCGTTGGTCGGACCAGACTATGCTAATATATTGTATTCCTCCCCTCTCTCGCCTCAATTTGACGAAATTTCTCTCTCACCTGAGAATGTTCAGGGTGTGGAAAACAAGGCTTTGATAACTCAATCGCCTATACCACTCCACGTAGACTCTAGATCGTTTTCCGATACCGTGGAACCACCTCCATCTAAGCTACGCTGGGATGTCCTGCGTCGCCACGTCCTTTACAGCCCTGCGCTTCCCATTTCGCCTTCTCCTACCACTTCTGAAATTTCCGGTCCTAAACCTTCGGTGTTAACATTCGGGCGACCTTCTACGCCTAAATCATCTCGCTTTCCTCGACTTGGCTTGAGACAAGTTGTTGACACTGCGCGCGAGGTAGCAGCCCATGATGTACGAAAGTTCACTGAGGAACTTGAGAAGGCGTGCGCGGAAGCACGGTTCGCCGAACTCGACTTCATGAGACCTCTCAAGAGAGAGCGCGAATCTTCTCAGAACACAGTTGGATCATACCTTGCCCTACACCTAAGCACTGCGGGAAGTACTTCAACTCTCCAAATGAACAATGCCACAAAACAACCTCCACACCAATCATCCTGTTCCAGACCTTCTGTCAACTTTCTGTTAAGGACATTAGAGCGTTATGAGTCTTTGGCGGTACATCGTCCTCACAAGCTGCCGCTTGAGGACCAAGTACTTTCAGCCTTATTGGTGCCATTTTTAAATCCTGGGCTAGCTGATAAGGAGAGGGAGATGGCACTTAGAGCCTTCATACTTGTTGTTACATCATGGAAAAGCGAAGTAGGTCTTCTTGCCCACCTTCCTTTGTTGAAATTTAACATAATTTTTTTTATTCTAGGGTGAACTAAATCGTTGCTTATGGTGTTGTAAAGCAGCGTCGACTTTGACGAAGCACCGGACTGAATTGCTAGGAACCTTATCGTCTTTGCTATTTTCTAGGGACACCACTTTTCGCACAGACTCGCCAATTATTTTTCAAACGCTCTTACAGGGGCTGTTCCCTCTTTACCCTTTGCTTTCCCAAAATTCTGAAGATCTAGAGACTATCCGGACATTGGTCTCAGAGATTCTTAATGGTGGCAGCGGGATATTATCAATGGATGCCATACAACAGGAATTCGGTAGACCCTACATGTCGAACGATTCAGAGCAAAAGATTCGAGAGGCTCTTGCTACGGAATGTGTAGCAAGATGCGTCGCTAATGGATCGGGATGGAGTCGCAGTTGGATCTTGCAAAATCTAGTTGAGGTATAGTATACGTTCACTCTGTCACATCAATTATGCTTAAATTCAGAATTAGGAACTTTGGCCTATACTTCCCTCGACATCATCAATGTCGCCTCTCTTAACACGTGTCCACAGTCGAAAGATCGACGTTTTTGCCCGCGGAGCGCAGCAGCTCCTTATGTCTAGTGACAAAGCTTTAGCAAGAGGAAGTTGTGATACTATTCTTCGCCTTGTGGAGACGCGAATCCTCCCAGAAATTGCATGTTTTCCCGCAAGGGACGGCAAGGCGACAAGGGGATTTGTCATTCGTCTTATGTTCCAGGTATTATGCACTGAAGCCGAGATTAACTCGTCTTCCAAGGCAGCCTACATAATCAATCAATGGTTCCATAACGTATCTAACTGGAGAGCCGAAGTTGAAAGGTGCCTGAGCCACATGGTATGGTTTACCTTATTTCACCGTAGTGGCAACTAATGGTTGCAAACCGTAGATTGAAGCGGAAGAGATTCATGTGGTAGTACATATTCTCAACGCCCTGAGGAAGTTCTCGGATAGTGATGTTCAGAAAATAGTATTTGCCTTCAGTTTCCCCAAGCTCTGTGAGGTGCATTTCGCAACCTGATCTTTTATCGGGTTGTATTTACTCTGAATTTCAGCGGCTCGTATCACAGTCTTTTCCCGCATCAGATGACTCTCTCTCAGAGTTGCTTCAATCTATTGCCGAGGCTTTCCCCCAGCTGTTCTTCAAACCGCTCTTCGCGTGCGCAGCTTCAAACAAAGAGCTCTCGGTTGTCAACCACTTATCCGTATTGATTTCACTATCCACTCATCTTCCAAATCTCTGGATCTTTGATCCTGAGATGATTGCTGTCGCGCTGATGGGCACACCCGTCACTAAGGAACTTGGAAAATCAGAAGACAAGTTAATATGGGATAGAGCCCGTCTGGGCTCTGCTGTGATATTATTGGAGCTGATTGTACATTTGCGGGTTATTCGGCAGAAACGAGAGCAATCAGTAGGTTGCATTATAACACAATTCGACATAATACCTAAGAACAACTTAGGGTAACTCCTCAGGTGATCAGGACAGGGTTACTACCTTCGCAACTTCTTTAGATTCACGACTTGCTATCCTTCTCAACGCTAAGGTTCCCTTGCGTTGTCACTTCAAAAAATTCCTATCTAAGCAGAACTCTTTCGCAGGAACGTCACAGTCTCGTGCCATTTTCTCAACGAATTTTGTTTTGTGCCCTGTTTTTCGAAATAAGACTGCTTACTCGGTCTCTAAAGCCGTACGTCGAATATCCTGCCTTTCTGATGGCTGTAATTGAAATTTGTGTAGAACGGGATGGCTTAACATAGTTGTGACATGGATTACTCAATGGCACACTACGGAGGAAAATCCAATTGGCGAAGTCATTTCTGTTATGAAGAACCTGCAGGCGCTATATTCCACTGCTATTGCTGGGTTACAACCTCATCACTCGGTAATTGTTCAATATGTTTGTGCAAAGATTAAAGGTTCACATTTTCAAAGCATAGGAGCACTGTTATGCTCAGCCCGAGTGTTGTAATGGATTCTTTGCCCAAAGACTCGTATATGGGGCCGGTGGCGCTTCTCACCGAACGAATTGAGCTCATTTCATCTTTTTCTTCTCGTCTAGAATCTTCTGCTCTGCCGTTGCTTGTAGCAGTATCGGGACTGCTATATACAGACCATTACATAATGTTAGCACCTATTCTATGGGACAGTTGTCTGGACGATCCTGACGGAAAAATTTTGTTGCCGGTACGTTCCACATTCGTATGAATTGTAGGTGGTCTCAAACCTAGACCGTCGATCATGTAGGCATGTTTCTTGGTCATGCAAGGTGCTGAAAAGTGTCCGGCCGAGTTCACGCGGTACATACAGAATGACATAACTAGGTATGCCATTGAACTTACCACATTGATAATTATTCACCAGTCACTTCATAGTCCTGAACCTATCCGACGACAGCAGGTTATTCGCAAGCTCGCCATATTACTGAGTCGGCGTCTCCAGATCCTCTCTCAATCAGTCATCTTGGACCGATCTTATCGTAGACCGTTCAAGTCGACTCGACATCCGATTTCATTCGTCCCCGCAGATATTGGTTTTAGCCAATATGTTCGAGAAGAGGACCACAACGAAATAAAAGACAACACGGGGAATACCTTACCCTTAGAACTTCGAAAGCGCCTTCTGGAGGTTGGATGGGAAGAGGATGATAAGCCTATAGATCAGAAACTGGAATGGGCAAAAACGCCAATGTCTCTTCTCCCAAGCACTGAGCTCACCAAAGTAGGTGGAGAAGATGTTAACTCATTAGCAGCCGGCGCATTTCGTGCCATATTCGAACAAGTGGCTCAGAAATCAACACCAAAAGACATGGAGAGTAAACCCAAGTCGCTTGGTGACATAACGGCCAAGCGACGACCGGTGTTCGTTACACCATTGGTCTCTTTTTTCCCTCAGATCGCGTCTCTTGTATTCGATACGGACTTCTCTATTGCCAACGCTGCTCGCAATCTACTCCTAGACCTGATGCGAGACGACCCTTCCATTCTCTCCCGAACAGTATTTAACATCATCACTGGCAATGAATCCGAGTTGGCTTCTGCGATATCGACACTGAGGGCATTTTTACACGTGCGCCAAATACTTCCGCCTGCCGCAGCTCACCATGTATTTACACATCTCACCGGCTACTTGAAATTTTCTGCCCGACAAATCGAAACCGCGGATGCTCTGCAAGGTTTCGCTTACACCGTACCTATCCTGGCGAAGTTAATTTCACAGGTCAGCAACATGTCCATTCGCGAAATCCGTCGGGCAAAGATCGAGGTGTTCGTCATACCCACATTATCTCTGTGGTTCCCGCCTGCAGCTCCTGTTGGTCCTATGTTCCCCCGATCTCTCGGAGAATCACAGAGCAATCTGCTTGAGGTGTCGACCAAACTAACGTGGATTACGATGGTCCGAACCTCTCAAAACATGTTGTTCTACTCCATGCTTAAGAAGAATCCTCAAGACGTGCATGTTATCAGGAAGAACCTGACCAGACTTGTCCTTCCTCAAGAGGAGGGAGATCAAGGCCTACTTGACCTGACAGATTTCATACCACAGAAGAATTCTGTACCCAAGTTTGCTACTACGAGTCTTGCTACCTCTGGCCTGTCTTTAATACTATCACGGAGCTACCTATTATTGGTCGCTCAAGTTTTTCGCTCAATGTCACGACACACCAACGACCGTCAGGATTTTACCGTTTTAGTTGAGGGGATTAATCGCATCCTCGTTACGCATGGTGACGATATCGGAATAGTTGGTCAAGCAATGGTTGGTGAGTATTTTCATACGAAATCTCAAGGATCCTGGCTTATAGGTTCGTAGCACTCATGGCTGCAAGCACTCGGTTCCGACGACTGTTTACTTCATCGGGTGGATATACCTTGTTCATGCCCGCTGTCTTCAAGGTCTATGCAGAGGCGAGTGAACGTTCCGCGATCAGACTGGCAGTCGAATACGCAATCAATCGATTCTATGCTTTGCACCAGGAGGCATTTGTCTTCCAGACCCTTGACGTCATCTCCCTCGCTTTCCTAGAGCCCGATGCTTCAGATACAACGTGGATTACTAAAGCTCTATATTCTCTCCTATCAACACTCAAGAGTGCTATCCCCCCCACCGCACCTGATCCAGCAGGAATACACGACGTTAACAAGGGTCAAGAACGGGAGGCACTTATAGTTAGTACTGTCGAAGAGAAGCCTCAGAGTTTGTTCGACCACATACGAAAGGTTGGAAGAAATGAGATTGATCTAGATGTTCCTGAAGAATACGAAGGCAAACGATTTGCCCTTGACGACATCGTCCGCATATTCCTCACTGTCATTGCTCACAACCCGACAATTGCTCGTGCCCATCATTTCCTTTGCGTTTTTCGACACCTTACACCAGACTTATACCACGCATCTAATTCTGCACGTGCAGTACTAACCGAGGGGGTCGAAGCATTAGGAGCCATCTTCCTGACAAGACCAGGGGGAAAGGCAAAGCATTCCGAAGTGGCTCAAGCTCGGCCTGGTGGCGACATGAAGTTTGAATCATTTGGTTCAGATGAAAGCACCTCCAAAGACAGATTTTTGGTCATGTCCAATTCGCCAGTAGACCTTTTGACAATGCGCATGGAATACCTGTCGTTAATTGCCGCCTTCACAGGCACCGGTGGTCTTCTCAAAGGCTCTTCCTCTCTGCGAGTTATTGAATTGGTTAAAATGATCCTCAGGGATTCTCGACAGTCTTTGAGCCGCATCTCAACCTTCTTGGGCGAATATACCAGGTCATCATTACTACGGACACCTGCGTTGTCTGCGAAGCACGTCGTCACATTCCTCAACAGCCTTGCACCTGTTGTCCTTGCGCATCATACTGAATTGAACATTTACGAGATCTTGGTCACCGTCTCCCAACTCACCTCCAATCCATCATATTCCAACGACAGATCTTTTTCTCGAACAGTCGTCACACAATATTGTAACGCGGGTTTGGCAGCGTGTGAACTTGCCGCATCGGAAGGGCTCTTATTTTCTTTGCCAGTACGTTTGGGCGTTGTGGACTTGATGACTAATTCCGTTGCACTTCATGAAGTGGACATAGTCTCGCAGCTGGAAAAGCGAACAGCGTCATATGAGTTTCTAGCTGGCGTCGTTCTACCATTTACCCTGGCGCTGAAGCCAACGGCCCAAGCCATGGCAGAGGTTGAACGCACACACAGCGTCCTTGCCAATACATACGCGCGGACCTGGGCTTGCATGCTCGCCTATGTTATTTCTATCTGTCAAACACCAAAGACCCGACAAGACACTGGCAGAGCGACGTCACCGATACCTAGCGATCGAAGGAGTGCAGACAGAAGAAACTCTGGAGCGGACCAAGTCTCCATTTCAAAATTAGCAATTTGCTTGCAGATTATCAAAGTAATCGTTATTAAAGCCAGTGGGGACCTTACCTCGGTCCTTCCGGACGTATGGTTTAGGATTAGTGCATTCCTCAAGCACGTTTTATCGGATGGTGATGCATCATTTGGACTATATCCCATTGACATTTCGCAACCTCCTTCTCCAATCCAGTCACCTAGAACGTCGTTTTCTGGGGATCCAAGCAAGCCTCCTCCATCGTCACCTTTCAAACGAACATCACGACCACGAGTAGTTGACTACCTACTTTGGTCTTTGTTTGAGCTACTGTGTCTGCATCGAACACCGCTGCTTCTGCAGATGCGATTGATGATGCAAGAAAAAATAAGAATTTTAGACGAGCAGCTGCAATTCGAGCGAAGTACTGGTCTGACGACCTCATCAATGCGATATTCACGTCGAGCTTCCGCTGTATTCTCAAAACGGGGACGATCACCAAAATACCATTCGTCAGCGTCATCTCTCGATAATTCCCCTCATCTTGGGTCGTCAACGCTGCTCTCTAGTGAGTTTCCTTTCTTGGCTTCAACCCCGACAAAGGTTGGACGAGAAGCAGGGTACTTGCGGTCGTCTCCAGGCGATCGGGTCCCGTCGAGCGGCCCACATATCGTTCACCTTGGGCCTGTTCCACATTCGTCATTGTTCCGTGATTTCGGACCAAAGGAAAGGGGAGGCCTGCATTTGGTCAATTCCACTGTGATAAAGTCCGTTGTCCTTACTCGTGCGACCTTTAAACGTATTCGTCTCGCGCAAAGCTGCCTTGGCTACAGTACATTATTACCGTATCCTGATGGAGATCACAGGTTCAACAATGATGACGATGACATTGACGTTAGAGGGTGGACGAAGGCGGAAGCTCTAAAATCTATTCTGGACGAAACCATGCAGTTGATTGACGAATTCAGAAGAAGAGACGACGAACCAGAGTTTGAGGAGGTCGAAGACAACACAGTTGTAGCAGACCCGAATCAATGACTTAGAGTGGTTAGATACCTCACTATTATTGCCGTCTCTGATATATATAGAACCACTTGTATTCCCATGATATACCGGAGAAAGTACAAGGTTTAACAATGTTCTGGTATAGATAGATCAACTTAACCTTCGAAAAAAAAAAAGGCCGAGGGCATGAGCTGGCTTTTCGTCAAATGTCATTCACAAAATGACTGTCATCAACAAAAGGGCTGTTACGATGGAACAAAGAGACATCCAGGAGGGTCGGTCTCCGACAGCACCATTGACGGTAGTGGCGCTCGAGAAAGTGATATTGGGATTATTAGTCGATGAATTGGTACCATAAGTGTATGAAGTAATATTAGCTCCGGGCGGTGAGGGATCAGCGCAGGTGATATTGACGGAAGACACGAGGGCGTAGTAGTGACCTACAGTGTCATTGATTATACTGTTGTGGACGGAGTGACGTGCTCACTTACCAGCTGCTTGGTAGTCAGGGTCTGACCAGTCAATCATGCCTGCCACTATTTGTAAGAGGGGCTCTAAAGGAATTCAGATATGTAAACGCACCACCAGCCCAATCAATCGTTCCTTGGGGCATACTAGAAATTCCGGCAGGCCACAGACTGGAGAAAGATGTGGTTAGCTTGTAGATGCGCATTGGATGTTAAGATGGAGAATGAACCTCAGTTGTATTCGTGCAGGCGTGGAAGGATAGTGCGCGACACCATTACTGTCGAAAGTATCCGTCTTCTTGACGGTGCGAAGGACATTGCCGTCTACAGACCAAGAAAGCTGGTCTGGTGTCCAGTCGATCTGTTGACAGCAGCTGGAGATGACATGCTCAGTCGATAACTAGATGTGGCACCTACGGTATAGTCATGGTAATTACTGAATGTATCTGTGAGGTTTCCGACTGTGGTTCCAGCAGTGGCTGATGCTATAGAGAAAGATAAGTAGGGTAAAGAGTGATTCGAGAAAGAACCCACTTACGAATAACACCTTGCCAAAAGAAATTAGTTTGTCCTTGCGTAGTCTTCTTACCGGGGAACTCCCAATCAATTTCGTCCTTGATGCCGCTCATCGTGATGAATGCTGTAACCTGTGGATAGAGATAAGTTATGAGGTATTTACAAGACTCATTTGTGCTCACGACTCCCGCCCAACGACCAGTCTTTACTATGAACCATCTTGCGTCAGATTCGACAGTTTGGATCAAGGTTAGCAGAAAAGTTACGGACGTCTCGTTGTGACTTTGCCATAATGAATATAACGAGTAGATGATACGCGAGTTCCACCGTTTTCTTGGGATAGTATTAATGCCAATTCACCCCCGCTGCTGTTCGTGTTGATTATCTGTCCCTGATCAATGGACCAATCTGGCAAGGCAAGATCAGAAATACATGTGCACAAAAATGAAAAAGTATCCCTAACCATATTGACTGGCATTTCCTGTGTATAATGTTGAGTTGGATAAGACGCGGCTAAAATCGGCAAATGTGTGCTAAGGGAAGATGGGGAGAATGAGCATAAGTGTAGATGGTAGATATAAGCAGCACAAACATAAGCATTTTGACAGACTGGGTTTGGCATGCACGACTGCAAAGTATTGGAAGCCAGAGGATCACAACCACCTAGACAAAACTGAGCGATGATGAGGCCAAGTGCACAGTACTGTGAGATGGATACTCATACGGTTCCAGTACCACAGTATCCGAACTCGCTACAGCACGGGGCAGATGCAGGACATAGACTGGTGGTATTGCCTAGGCTCAACTTGTGAGCTGAATGAGTACATGGTTACGAGAGAGCGGGTCGCTCACAACTTTGACCAGCTACGAGAGTAGCAGTCCACACAAGCAGGGGTAGCAAACTTGATATTTTGAACATAATAACGAGTGTACGACTGCGGTTTGGATGAGGAAAGACAGAATTGGGTAAGAGAAATTGGAAATGCAGGTAATGGCGGCGTTTGCGAGAATTGTGGATGTGGTGACGTTTTGTGGACGACTGTGCCGTATCAAACGGATCTGATTTGTCGAGAGGAAACCGAGGTTACTCCTTGTTCTTGTGCTCGTTGCCAAAGCAATTTGGATTTGCGCCTAAAATAGCGCAGGACTCACTGCTTACTGGATATAGAGCGAACGGCGAAATTGTTGCATATGTCATCTCGGATTAAGTCTCAATCTCCCTTTCTTTATGTTGTGAATCGAACTGGGTTCAACCGAACAAGACCAGGCAGGACATGTGCTCCAAGTTATTCGAATTTCAAAGGTTACATGTGACCCGTGTGCTGGTAGGATACCATCAAATTCAGCCTGTTATTTGTTTTTCTCGTTTTTGATGTTATAATGGACTTACTTTTCTCCAACCGCCATATCCTAGGGAGTTTGCTGAATTCGTGCTTACTATGCGATTCGACAGAGGAAGGGCAGTATATTTCTCACGCTAGCTACTCTTATTCGGTACACAATGCTATTTATCAAAGGACTTGTGAATATATTTCGCACCACCTTGCGTGCGGGTTTTTATAATCCTGGCATATATTTATCGATGTCTTGCGAGGACATGGTACGTTTCCCGCGTAAATTTGCCGAATTTCCAAACAACCGTCGAGCTTTCCAGTTTTGTCGCTCAACCATCAAGACGAACTGATAATTAAATTGCTAGCAGGACTAAGTGACAAACATGTCGTACAGACGAATTGCATAGAAAATACAACATTACAATCACGGACTCAAAGCAGCGCTCTTACAAGCCTGGGAGCAAAAGTGATCTGAAGAACTTCTCGGCAGCTTCTCACACATTATGCAAGGCTCAGCGATCCCAGACTCGACCGCTTCCCTAAAGACGTGATCAGTATTGTTCACAAATTGGAGATCATCAGCGTAAATGATAAACATGTCACACTTACTCCCTGTGTCGCATGGAGCAGTAGTCGCTGGCCCGCGGAGTGCCAGCTCCATATACCTGCATGTTGCAGCCCGGAATACGGCACATATTTGGCATTGCTACTACTCGCTGCGTCCTGACTTTGCCTACACCTTGCGGACCGTTTCCAGGCCTAAGGGCAGCGTTACCGCCAGGATGGTTGGCTTGCCAAATGGATGCGCAGTAGCTTCCACAAAAATCGAAATTACTATACTTGGGCCTTTGTTGACATTGCTGCAGCATTGATAGGATAGAAATTCATACGAGTTAGCGACGAGAGACTGTTGGAAGACGCACCTTGCACATAGTCTGAGCTTGCGTGCTGCAGGTGCGTCCACAGTAATTATAATTTCTGCAAGCGAGGTGGGAAAGTTATTCAGGGCTGTTACAAAGTCTTTTGTCGAAGTTACCCGTGCTTGGGTTTCTGGTGGCAATACTGAGAATTCCTCAGCAAATAATTTGGATCACGAATAAAACAATAGACGTACCTCGCAAAGGTTGTTATTATACTTGTTTGGAAGCATGTCGAGATTTTAGTCGGTGTCCGATATCAGAGTTTTGTGTACTAGGGAAGACTTTGTAACGGCAAGCGTGCAGACAACTTGAAGCTGAAGGGCGTTGCAGATTGAATTGTACAACAGTCGTGGCGAAAGCGTGCTAGGCTAGAAAGGCGAGGACTCCTCGCCAGTCGTCCGTGTGGCATTGAACTATACACTATCATGGTCCGTTCAATCAAAAAATAGGATAGATACTTTTTCAATTAGTCACATGTCACAGACACCCACGTTACCGTGATTAACAGTGGCAACACTTTCCTATTTTGCAACTTTTGTTTGTCCCAGACTCGTGCATGGATAAACAAAATGACGTTAGTCGGCTTTGTAATCAGCACGCGATCACGATCTCCGCTAACTTCTCAGCGCGTTACCCACTCTTACGTTGTCGTTTTTTGTCCGTCACCTGCTTGGCTCTCCTCAAGCACCAAAGTAGTCTTGATTTATGGCTTCCAAACTGAAGAAGCCGGCGTCGAACGACAAACTTAAACAAAAGAGTCTCACGTCTTTCTTTACCAAATCTTCTGCTGTATCATTAAGCAGTGGAGGGTCAGGCAAGAAACGCGCCTTGGACAATTTTTCCGACCTGCCGGATTATCCTTCCTCATCCCCCAATGAAAAGGCATCAAATTTACGCGTAGGCAACTCGGTTGCGGTGAAAGATGCTACCTTTTCAAGGTCTTCCGACGGAGGGAGTAGCTTTAAGGACACTCCTCCAACGAGTGACCCAATTGACGTGGATATGCTCTCTGATGATGAGTTTGAATCCAGGCCTAAAACAGTACGCGATATGGTCCCAACATCGGAAGTGTTGCTGACATTTGTAAACAGACGCGAATCAAGCGTAAAATTGTCGCCGACGATTCGGATTCTGATGGCGATAAACGTAGCACTGGAGAGAAGTATTTAGCTACCATGTCAGGAACAAAGAAACCTCGGTTATCGGAGCCTCTTTCTGAAGAAGACAGTGACGACAATGACGCCTCACACAAATCTTTCACTCAGAAATTAAGCCGGTTTAAACAAAAACCCGTTAAATCCCAGACGTCATGTCCGTGCTTGATTCTAATCTGCTACATACTTATATCTTACTTTCTGTCAGACCGGAGGGCGCCTAGAAAAGATGATGACGATGACGACGACTTCATAGTCCCGGATGACGCTGAGGAATCAGATGTTCCGTCCGTGTCGTCTGGGGCTCGCCACCGTTCCTCTTCTCGCTCCTCTATGCAGTCAGGTGTATCTGCGTTATCTGGACTCGATTCTGAAGACGAGGACATCCCAAAGGCAAAGAAGAAAGTGGCCCCAAAGAAGGTGACACGTACCAAGGGTGACTCGCTTTCATTCCTGACCGCTGCAGAAGAACGCCTCGAAGACAAGAAGGCAGACAAGAAATCCGACGAGAAGCCGTTCGAATTTTTGAAAGATATCAAAGATAAAGACGGGGTAAGGCCTGGTGAACCAGGTTATGATCCTAGGACTATATACATCCCACACAAGTCTTGGCAAAGTTTTTCGCCATTTGAGAAGCAGGTGGGCACATGTCTGCCTTTCGATTTTATGTCTCTGACCGCGTCCTCTAGTTCTGGGAGGTGAGATAAAAAATGCACGAACACTCTAGACGCGGTTGTTGACTATAATTGTTCCTGCGTAGATAAAACAGAACCACTACGACACAGTGAGTATATGTCACATAGCTTGATAAAGTCCCTGAGTACTTTGCAGGTCTTGTTCTTTCAAAAAGGGTAAATATATGCCATAGACGCCTTATTCTCATCTAACTCCGTTTCGTGACTATTGCAGGAAGTTCCTTGAGGTAAATTGCCTTTAAAGTCGCATCTTCCGCCAGCCCAACCCCAATATTGCAGCTGTATGAAGAAGATGCCATCATCGGTCATCGTGATTTCGACTTGAAACTTACTCAAAGGGTCAAAATGTCCATGGTATACATATTTCTTTGTTTGTTACATGACCTTATAGTTTCCAATCAGGTCGGTATCCCAGAGTACGCTTTCAATTTCTGGGCTGCGTAAGTTGGTTTGATCTGTAGCAGTCGAGTCCCCGCTGACACCTATGTTCTGCATACAGCAAGTTTCTCGCGAGAGGTATGAAAGCTGAGGCTACAACACTTTGTGTCTGTTCTCACACTGCCCCTTATAGGATACAAGGTCGGACGAGTGGATCAGGCTGAAACTGCTCTTGGAGCGGAGATGCGTGTTGCCGCAGATAAATCGCAGGGCAAGAAAAGTGGGAATAAGGATGGAGAGAAAATTGTCAGACGGTAAGGCTGCAGCTCGTCCACCTCGTATTTTGCACTTACATATGGCCAAGGGAATTGCACAAAGTTTACACGAACGGGACCTTGGTTGATGAAGAGCTTCTTACTGATGAACAAGCAGGACATTGCGTGTCAATTCGCGAAGACGCCACAGAGGAGGGAACTTTTGGCGTTTGCGTTTTGGATAGCGCTACATCAGAATTCAACCTGAGTGCATTCCAGGACGACATCTGCAGAACCAAATTAGAGACTCTGATGAGACAGTTGAGGCCCAAAGAAGTTGTTTTTACCAAGGTCAATTGAGCACATTTACGTGATATAACTCAAGATTTACTCTGCGGTTTATAGGGTAACCTCTCCGTTTCGACCATGCGTTTGCTGAAGACGGTTTTACCTTTTAATTGCTTGTGGACAACTTTGAGGGATGTAGAAGGATTCGACTACGGAAAGACGTTGGAAGAATTGAAGACATTGTACCCCCTGTCTGACGGAGAGGATGATATGGATTATGAAATACTGCCATCTACTGTGCCAAAGGCGATAAGAGAGATGTTGGGATCTCGGACTGCGGTCGAAGCATTAGGAGCCTTGATCTGGTAAGGCACTCAGACTTGCTTGTGTTTCTATTCTTTGCTAACGATATCCAGGTATCTTCGTCAGCTGAACATCGATAAAGACATATTGAGTATGAAGAATTTCAACATCTATGATCCCATGAAGAAGGGACAAGGCTTAACTCTAGATGGCCAGACGTTGGCGCATATAGAGGTACACCACAAAACTTAGTCAACGGCAGAATTCTCACTCCCGGACCCAGGTTTTGATGAATAGCGATGGTGCTGAGGATGGTACTTTGTTGAAGTTATTGGGGCGATGTATGACGCCTTCAGGTCAGTTTAAGTTCGTCCACGTTTTGGCAATCGGTTCTTATGTCCATGGGCTCAGGAAAGCGTTTGTTCCGCATTTGGCTGTGCATGCCTTTGTGCGAAGTATCTGATATCAACGCTAGGTACCTTCCCTCTTCCTAAGCCACTATATCTACTCATAGTGGTCGGATAGACTTGATGCTGTCCAGGATCTCATCGATCACCCCACGTTCGAATCCGAATTTTGCGAGATTGTCAAAGGACTTCCTGACCTTGAGCGTATCGTATCTCGAGTTCACGCAAAGAACTGCCGTGTTAAGGATTTCATCAAAGTCCTTTCAGTATGGTGCTCAGCCCTTTTTGCTCTCTCCTTTTCTGATGGGACTATGTTTGCGCTGAACAGGCTTTCAAGAAGCTAAATAAGGGACTAGCGAGCTTGGCGAATATTTCAGAATCCTTCAAGTCTAAAAATATACTCGGGTTACTAAGGTCTGCCCCTGATCTTGTGCCACATATCCGGCATGTCGAATCTATGTATGAAAAGCCCGAGAAAGGTTGGCTTGAGGGTACCTCGACTACTTCTGCTAAGCTCACTTCTTCTATTAGAATCTGATGAACTTGTTCCGGTTGATGGAAAAGATGAAGTTTACGACGGTGTGATGCAAGAAATTGTTGGGTTAGAGGAGGTATTAGAGCATGAATTGACACAATTGGAAGAGAAGCTAGGGTACGTCCGTGCCAAGCGATATATGTCTGACGCTCATCCTGATCAACTTTAGTTGCAAGCTTACCTACTGGCACAGCGCCCAAGGTACAAAGGTTGGTCAAACATGACCATGCTATGGTATTGCATTTACCCTTTTCTAGGACATCTACCTTGTGCAAACAACGCCTAAACAACAAGGCATTCCAAAGGATTGGATCAAGAGCGGTAGCACAAAGGTCCTTTCATTTATTGCCGTCATGACAACATGCTGATCTAGGATCAGACTGTTATTCGCTGGAAAGTTCCCGCACTTATGTCGACTATCCGTAGCTTGAAGGAGGCTAGGGAGAATCGAAATCAGGCCATCAAGACGTTCAAAAACCGGCTATATGCGGAATTTGACTCTGATCGTAGTGTATGGTTGCGTGCTGTTCGCGCATTATCTGAACTCGATTGTCTATTCTCCTTGGCGAAGTCGTCAATTGCGCTTGGTGAACCGATGTGCAGGCCCGAATTTGTTGAAGGGGACAGTGCATTTGTAGAGTTTGAAGATTTGAGGCACCCTGCACTGTGTGTAAGTGAAAGGCTCAAGGGTGACTTTATTCCCAACAACGTCAAACTTGGGGAAGGTAGAAGAATTGCATTGTTAACTGGTAAGCTATTGTCGTAGCCGCGACTGGAAGATTTTGAGCTGATTTGGATTGCAGGACCGAATATGGGGTAAGTTGTCTCAGTTGCTTATTGCTGGGCTGATCCGAATTGCAATAACACGCAGTGGTAAATCGACGGTATGAGGTTAGTTAATTTTCGTGCATTCATGTCGCTGACACGTGCCCCAGGTTATGCGGATGACTGGTGCGGGCATAGTATGTTTGAATTGCACGATGTTTCCAAAATTGTTACAGATGGTAATATTGACTGTAGATTATGGCACAACTAGGAATGTTTGTTCCGGCTTCCAAAGCTCGGTACGCCTTTTTTTTTTTTTTGAGGTTGTGTCGAGGTCTGCTAACTTATCTTCAGGCTCTGTCCTGTAGATTGTATTCTGACTCGTATGGGCGCGTACGACAATATGTTCTCAAATGCGAGTACATTCAAGGTAGAACTGGATGAATGGTGATTGAATAACATGCGAAGCTTACTTTTACTAACAATTTTCTCCTAGCTGCAAGATACTCCGAGATGCCACTCCAAAGTCATTTGTAATCTTGGACGGTAAAACTATATCATTACCGATGAGCTTCCTTTCGCTGATAAAGCAATTAATTATTACAGAACTTGGAAGGGGTACCTCGACTTATGTACGTGTTTTCTCGTCAAATGCCTCGTGCTTGTTGTGAATTAACCGCTCGTCTAGGATGGGATGGCTATTGCAGGAGTGCGTCTGTCAGTTTTTGAATGAGGCTTAGAATATTGACTGATGCTCAATAGGCAGTCTTACACGAGCTCTCTACTCACACACTGGCACTGTCTTTTTTCGCAACACACTATGGGTCTTTGACTGACGATTTTGCGTACCACCCCAACATCCGCAATATGCACATGGAAACTCTAGTAGATGATGAAAAACATGAGGTATGCTGAATCATGATTTCCCAGGGACAGAGTTCTAAATAGCCTTGCAATTAGTTGGTGTTCTTGTATAAACTCGTCGAGGGCATTGCATCATCATCTTTCGGCACACATGTTGCCAGTCTCGCCGGAGTGCCAAAGGAAGTGGTTGACAGAGCCGACTCCGTATCGAAGGACTTTGCTCGACAGTTCAAAGAAAAAGTCGAAGGGAAAAAGAAACAAACAAGATTGCCGCTTGTTGCGCAAGCCGATTTTGCGTATCTGTACGGGATCGCGACGGGGAAGTATTCGCTACCGGATAATGCTGTCAGGAGAAAGGAAGTGCTGAGAGGACTGAAGCAGGCTGTCAAGATGTGCTTGGCTGGGACTACGTCAAAATGAAGGGGCATCAACAGGTGTCTTGAGTTTCGTGCTTTCGTTGCTTTGTTCATGTTGCTCTTAGTGCATAATAAATCCCCCCCATTTCTTGAGCTTGAGATGGGAAGCGTCTCTCACAGACAGGTTCACATCGTGCACTACATGTGTGCGACCTCCTTGCATCCATTGTCACAATCTTTCAGCTGGGTTGCAGGGGTGCGCAGGGTCGCAACCCAAGCCAGTTTTAATTGTTTCCGATCAAAGGAAGCCCTGGCATGTATGGTGAGGATGACCGGTACAGTAGTACGAATCGACCCTGGCTTTGAGCTTAATTAAGCATTTGAATCTTGAGAGGGGCTGGACCGACCCTACTCACCTTGGACATCTATCTCATCAAGATCATGCTTCAAAGCTTCTTTGTCTTCTCGGTCATCGGATAGCTCCCGCATCTGTTTATCCGAAATGAAAGGAAGAAAGACGGCACCACGGTTCGGTTATCCTTCCTTCTTTATTTCATATCGGAGTCCATCATGCAAAGGAATCACCTGTTGTATCCTCATTCTGGATCTGTCTGTATATCATCGTCGAGCTGGGGTTGTGCGTGCGTGCGTGGGCGCTGTTCACACAACCTGAGATTTTTTCGAAGGTTCTTTGGGTATCATGGAGTGTGGGGAGTCTATCATCTATCTGAATTAGTACCCTCCTCTCGACTGTGATATTATCACTAACCGTTCGCAAGCACTGCATTGCTTCTCTCTCTCTCTCTCTCTGCAGGGCTGTCTTATTACAAGCGAAATTAAATTCGTGTTTAGAGGGAAGGATTAGAAGAACTCCAGAAATCTCGGGTATCTCGTCAAGGGTCATCATGATCCACTTTCTCTTTCGGAAAAAAAAAAAAAAAGCTAATCTACAATCAAAAGATGATCAAAAAGAGATACACACGATTTTAACGAACGCGATCGAGGAGATCCCGGCTTATCGGGCGTCGTCCCGAACCATCGATATCATCATCCATCGAATTATCCAATCTGGGGCCTAACGATCTAGTAGTACACCCTACCTGCAATCTTCCATCTTTCGATAAACCCCGGATGCGCGGACTTTGCCTTTTGGGAAGTGAAACGCTCAGTCAGAGACAGGGAGAGAGGACATTGACCCACGCACGCTCGGCCTACTTTGCAAACATGATGATATATGCCGGTCACATCGTCGTATCTTCGCGTCCATCCTCCGAACTTAGATAGCATGCAACACTCTTCGGACTCTTCCACTTCCCTCTCTTCGTGGGTCGGGCCTCTTAAACTCGTGTGTGGCATATTCAGTTCTGATTATACAGATAAATCCACCTGCTGGCAGCCCACTTCGCATTCGAATCGGAAGGGCGTAAACCCATTAATTACCGCTCTAATATGAATGTCGTTTCTGGCAGGGAGACTCGGGCCATCTTGCCATATTTCAAATCCAACGTTTCCTACCACTCGATTTCTCAATCGATGACGTTCTAATTGCACCAGATACACGATACCTATGTCCTCGCCTGGATTATGGTATACTTAGTACCAAGGTCCACCTCGCTTTTGCATCTCTGCTGCGATTACCGTCACCATAGCCACGTCCCTGCCGACTGATTAATAATCCCATGATTGTTTCGGGAGGTTTCTCAATGAATAACGTTCTCTCGTCATTGATACAATGGCAGGAAGAATGATGGACTGCTAATACCTCGGGAAGTTTCCGGAACACGACTGTGTGTATAGTTGAGCTTTTGATGCCCACCTGCGCGCTACGCAAGATGGTCTTTCGGAACATATCTGAGGTGTGACGTCTGTTTGTGGTTTGCTGGCGCTACTTGGCAGATGTGCATCCAGTGCTAAGCAGAAACAACGGGTGGAAACCCGACGGCAAACATGGGATGGGGAAATGTTAGTATCATATGACACATACACTTTTACAACTTACAAATCAAGTACTAGTATTGATAGGTAAAATCGCGAGGGCGCCCGCTCCAATCTACCAGTAGTAGTACCTGGCCAAGGTTGATCTCAATTGAATTACCCTGAGCGGCCTGTGGAGATTGTTTCCACATTTCTCCATATCGTTTGGTGTGGGGTTACTAAACGCTGGACTACTTGGCCCGGTTGCGGCGTCGGGGGGACACGGTCTGGACTTGTATTGCAGAAGAAGCACTGATTATTTACTATAGCGGGCCTTGATTCGACAACGTGGAAATGTGCCTGTGTGAACCGAAGTATATGTATATATCAGTTGGTCATCGACTGTTCGGAACTGACGTCCGTTGTTGGAATGCCTCTTGCATGTGATGTTTCTTCGCCCGGGAAGACATAACTTCCCGACTGTTCAGCCTCCCACCCAACTGAACAGAAGAAGGTTATCGTAGCCGACGGTCTTACTGTGTGAGACCACCGTGCGGTATTGAAATCATATCAGGACCTGAACTATAAAACCACGTACTGCTAGCCCCGGCAATCCTCTCATTATCCTTTTGACCGCTGGTCAACATCTCGCTTCTGTTTTCTGTCGACGCGCTTCAAACAAGAAAGCGAAAGCCGAACACATCAACTTTCACCATGGTCACATGCGTTCGTGATTCCTTTTCCTCTCATTATCTTTTACCAATCGTATTCCAATGGCGATAGCCAAAAATATCTTCATCCAGAGAGGAGCTGTCGTACACAAATATGCCGCCTTCACCGACGCAAATAATCGAGATTCAAGGCACCATAGCTAGCCTTGAAGAGGACTTGCGCAATATCGACATCACGACAAACACAATACGCACGCCCGTTCCTGGGGGGCTCCTTTCCTTCCCAAAACCACCCAGGTACAATGATCCCTGCATCATTCTACAGCACCAATTATTCCAAAGGAAAGAAGTGCTTCTAGATGATTTAAAATTCCACACAGGACTCTTGAATCCTGTCCGTCGTCTACCTGCAGAACTTGTGCAGATCATATTTCGCTATTGCCTCCCAGACGAGTTACCACCACTACATCCCCTTGAGGCTCCTTTGCTTTTATGTCACATCTGTAGAGGATGGAGGCATCTTGCATTGGCTACACCTGGGCTCTGGTCTGCAATCTCCGTCGACGTGCCCGATGCACCATCCAATGTCCTGGGGATGACGCACCTAGCCCCTAGTCAGATAGACTTGGATGTACAAATGCCAGCGTCTTCTGGCGCTCTCGCATCCGTGAACCTTTGGTTACAAAGCTCCCATCAAACTCTGCTCTCATTTTGCTTCTCCACCACTCGCCATTCCTCCCTCTCATTCCAATGTTTTTCCGCTCTCGTGTCTCAAAGCCATCGTTGGCAGTCTGCTGCGATCAAGATGCCTGTAGCAGGATTCGTTGCAAAATTGGAGAAGTCGTACGTGCCAATGGACGCGCTTCAATCGCTAAAACTCGATTTTTTTGATGGGAATCTAGTTGGTTGGGATTGTTTCGCTCAGATCTTCAGGTCCGCTCCGCAACTACGAAACCTTACGATTCTATGCGACGGCTTCCATTTCCCCCACTATCGAACAACACTAGAACGACCTTGCGCCTGGAACCAACTGGTCCGATTAGATATATTCCCCACTTCAACTTCGCCACAATACCTTGCACAACTGCACGACACACTGAGGATCCTGCGATGTACTCCAAACCTTGTTACCTGCGCACTGTACGTGATGAACTCTCGAATATCCTTGCTCCCACATGTTCCGGATGTCGTCCTCGAACGCCTGGTCTCCCTCCATGTTGCAACCGACCAAAACGTTGGATATCTTCTGGATCGCTTGGTCGTTCCTCGAATTCAGGATATTCAGGTGGATTGTACAGAGGATCTATTTTGTTGGCCACACGCCGAGTTTGTATCACTGGTTGCAAAAGCAAAAAGCTCTATCACGAGATTTGGAGTGTGCACCAGGACAATGAAAGACGACGACTTGATCGAGTGCCTGCAAGTGATGCCAGAACTCAGATGTTTGGAACTCGTGGTGGGAGGGGGCGTGGACACAGTCAACGATCGCGTATTAAATTTGCTTACGCCTTCGTCGCATGACAGCGACTGTCTCTTGCGACAGCTCAAAACATTTACATTGCGTGTTGACAGAGGGGATAGTGCTTTCGGAGTGGCGTTCTCCGATGAGGCTTTTGTGGAGATGATCTCGAAGAGGGGACGCATTCAGAACAATCCCTCTCAACGAGTTCAGTTCTGTTGGGAGAAGGGGGTAGAAGCAAAGCTGGAGGGTTGCATTGATCATGAACCGGGAAACATTAGACTTTGTCTTGCCAAACAAGAAGCGAGGTTTACTCCAGAGAACTCGAAGAGGGGTCAGGATCGCTTGTGGAAGATGATGTCAGATCCAAGTTGGGATTTTGTGGATATTTGGAAAGCTTATCAGGCGGACATTTGGTAAAAAGGCAAAAAAGCATGCGACTACATCGAATATAACTGGAATTCCCACGGCAGTTGTTGATCAGGTCCTCGTTCGCTGAACCAAATTCGTCGCAACCTGCATGTCGCGTAAACCTTGACATGGGATACGTGTAGAAAGCTACCGCTGGGAATGTGTACAGGCGGATGACTTGGTTCAAGGACAGAATCACCTTCGTCTTCATTTCTGACTCCCAGGCTTCCTGATGAAAAATAAGGGAGAAGCGATGGCAAATTGATATGAACTGTCGACCAGGCAGTCAAAGGATGAGATGAGGCAGACGGGAAGGACAATGGTAAGTGAAGTATGGAACATCGAGAAAATGTAAGACGAGGCTGTTTCTTGAGAGTCAGTTAGTATGAAACAAGTAGGAATGATCAGTCGACTACAAACCGACCTGAAATGTTGAACATCGAATAATACCCTCTCTTCCAGCGTGATCGACTACACCAACTTCAAATGACCACTCCCTCCCAAGGTTCTTTACTTGTAAATGTATCCAGGGGTGCTTAATACCAAGATCGCCGGCTCTGCGGCTATGTCTGGATTCCAAATTCTTACTTTTACTCCATTGTGCGGGGGGACATCTGATGTATGTTGCCGGTAAAGTTGGAGATTGGATGTGTAGTACAATCTGGTCTAAATTTCGAAGACCCTCTTGGTCATCGGAGATGAGTGTTTGAGCTTGTTCTGGAGGTGGAAGACTGGAATCATCATGGAGAAAATGAATGAAGGAATCAGAGGGAAGAGCAGGGTCCGTGTGAGTAGAATAGAGAGCGGTAGGATCCGTGCTGGTTGAGGAGAACAGCGAGACGAGACTTGGTTGATATGCACCAGAGAACATGCCTCAGTGAAAGCTTAATCACGTGGACCTTCAAGCTTGACACTCCAAGCTCAACTCACAACTTCTGCATGAATGCGCGGGTTCGCTCGCGTAGGATCCTGTATAACACGAAGTGTACGCCAGCTGTCCAGTCTGCCTTGTTCACAGCCATTCAACATCCTGTTCTTGGGCGGAGATGAATTCTCGTGTCTAGTTCTCCGACAACTCTATGAGGCGAAAGGTTCTTATTCTTTGCATTCAGCAGCCACTCAACAATAAACCCTGATATATAACTGACAGATGTTTGGCAACGGGTGACCGTTGCTACCCAGCCCGACCATAGAAAGGGAAGACGTGGTTGTGACTTATTCGTTTGTCAGTAAACCACCTTGTGGTGGCCACTCAACTGATCTTTACGCAATCATTATCAGCGCCGCTAAAATTGCTGGGACAAACGTTGGATCTTGATGTCCATACCATTCCTAGCACAAAACAGGACTTCAAAAATTGGAAAGTCTGTATTTGAGTTGATTTGTTTCATTATTCTATATGTCTAACCGAGCGGGCTTAGCCCCCGGAACCATTCTTTCCATTGGATGGAACTGTTCCGCCGTCTCACCATCTGCTCGTTACAGCCTCATTTGGTCGTATCCTTCGAAAATCTCACCTAGAGCTCTTCCATTCATCACGAAGATTGAATGTCCATCCCTCCCTATTACCTGCCTATCGTGGTCCGGCCCCCATCCAACGCGCATTAATTAATGATGAAAAACAAACAGGCGTTTGTATAATTGAAATGTTGCAACGAAAGGCAGGCATCGATTGTGGCGATATTTGGGGTCAACAAACGACAGTTAGGAGCCTCCTCACCTCGGTCTTCTAATTTCGCTAACTTTGACTATGTATGCAGCCTGTTCCAAGAAACGTAATGTTTACGGAGATGAGAGATATTTTGGGTAGAGAGGGAGGAGAACTCCTCGTATCAGTCCTGAGAGACATGCTATGTGGGAAGGTACCGCATTAATTTCATCTTTTGGTCACTGCGGCGTTCATCATGACTCCTCATAGGCCGTAACTACTGCGCAAAAGGAAGCCGACCATGCTCCCGCAGCCCCTATGATTTTGTTAGATGACAGTATAGTGAATCCTACCGTGATGACTGCAGATAAGATAACGCGCATACACCGTGCCATTCAGGTAGATCGTAATCGCTTCCTCTGCTTCCGCCCTCTTAGTTATTATTCCCACAGAAACCGCCAGCTGTAAGGTTCCGAAGAGACCGGAGCGCTACGGGAGATAAACTTGTGCAACTGCATGGAATTTCCGTTGTCCACGCTGGTAACCTAACCCCGGAACCTGGAACTG
The DNA here is from genome assembly GCA_003313065.1 of Sarcodon sp. MG97. Classification (NCBI taxonomy): domain Eukaryota; kingdom Fungi; phylum Basidiomycota; class Agaricomycetes; order Thelephorales; family Thelephoraceae; genus Sarcodon; species Sarcodon sp. MG97. The sequence continues at coordinate 255,095 of QGOD01000005.1, read as the reverse complement.
CAATTTATGATAGCCACGCGAACAGACTTGTCGTTGGCTGTTTGGACGGCACTTTCCTGGGGGTGGAGGCTCTCAAACAGGAGAACAGAAATTTGCTGGGGGCAAAGGAATGGTGGAATGGTGTCAGCACTGCTGCTGGCAAGACAAGGCATATTAAATTCAATTAGCGACGTGTATTTGGCGGTTCCGGGAGTCGGCAACAGAGCCCGTCGGTCACGAACATGCTGTTTCTATAAATTCAATCTCAGATAAGCCCGCGACATTGAGTTGGCCCTGTTTCGTCTTGTGCGGGTCCTCTTTTTGCCCCGTTTTTTTCTTTGTACCACTAATGGATGAGTTGGAGGTATTCAATGATGTGATTGACCTGTTCGGTGGCGACAAGGCAGACACAGACGACGGATTCATTTATTACGGAAAACTGAAGTTATCTGTTGCCCCCAAGGTGAGCTGCGTTGATTTAATTGGGACCTTTGCCACTGAAGCTTCTGAGGGATATAGGAAGGCAAGGTGCGGACGACTAGTGAGAGGAACATCACGTAAATAATTATTCTTGACACACGTTATCGCAGGCGATCACCATGCTTGCGGATGCGTTATTCTCGCCATCGATTCTGCTCGCAGAACATATCGAGATCGGGCTAATCTCCGTGGGAGGACGATCCGGTCAGCGTTTTCCGCTAATTCATTGTGCAATGCAGCAAGGCCCTGCTGATGGGCCGGCCGCTGACTGATAAAGCTCTGCTCAAAAGTTGTCGAACTTGGCGCTGGGTGTGCCTTGCCATCGCTCTTGGCAGCGATATTACCAAACGCGCCCGCGCGAATAGTGGTGACAGACTATCCAGATGATTTGATCTTAGCCAATCTGCGGCAGAATGTGGAGCGGGCCAGTGTGCATGCTGCAGACCCGAGTGTTGTGCGCTGTGTAGGGTATGAATGGGGCACGGATGTTTCACCGATACTGTGAGTTTCTCTGGATCTTGAATGCTTTTTATTTGTTGGCGGAATGTAATCAAGTATGTAAAGGGCGTTGCTGCCGTCGGACACGGCCGGATATGACGTCGTGATGATGTCTGATCTCCTGCACTTCAACGCCAGTCACGGCGTGCTGGTGTCATCGCTCACGAAACTGCTTTCTAAATCGAGAGATTCTCGAGCTTACGTCGCAGCAGGCAAGTACACGCGGCCAGAGGTGTGTAAGAATTTCATCCGGCTAGCGAGGGCAGCTGGGATCGTCATGGAGGAGCAGCAGACTAGCGGAGAGTGGAGAGGCACAATGGAGGTCAGGGGGGGAGGGCTGGATAGAGAACAGCTGGGGCTGCGCAAGGAGGCGTGTCGGATGTGGATCGGTCACTGGGATGACACCGAAATCCGGTGACTCGCAGAGGATCAAATGTTGGTAGTCTGTCAGGCAGAGGCACCCGACCTGTGTGATTTGTGTTTCCGATGGATCGCGTCCACTATTAAATAAATGACAATCATGTCTCGCAGAATGTTTTGTGGTAGAACACAACGCCGCACACGGCTGATTGTCGTCCGAGGCGATTTTTATTCCAGCGCTATCTCCGACGAGTGCGGCAGAGCGTCAGGACTCGAATTTGTGGGTGGAGGTTGGGTGGAACCCAAGACATCTGGGGTCCTTGTGTCTGAAATTGTCCCACGACTGCTACCATTCCCGATCATCAGCGACTGTCTCTGGAACGTACATTTCCAAAAGAAAACAGCCGTGCACCGATAAAATGACGAGCACAACTCCACCGACAGCGACGATCTTTGAGCATTGGCTGTGCTGTGTGGTGGATCAGACGAGATGTGTCGGAAGTAAAACTTACATGAACTCTTTCTCTGGACGTAATTGCTCGATCTCGATGTGCACCCATCCCCGAGGATATAACATGCCCCACCTATCTGTTCCTTGCACATGCCTTCGCCCTCACTCTCCCGTGCAGCCTCTCATGTATCTCGATGGGTGTAAGTCTCTATCGTCCGCTAGAATGACGCTATGAGGTAATATGCAGCCAAGTTCCGGGGTTTAATGATCAAATGTCGGTGAGAACCCACAATTCGGTCATAGGGGCAATAGATCAGAGATCTTGTCACACGCTGATGGGTTCCCGGGCCTGTGTGTCTAATGCGTCTATAATGACAAATTCCCACATGTGCGCAAAGAAACAGAACGAATAATCTAGGGATGCAGAGAGCGGGCAAGTGGATGCAGTGTGTACTCTGCACGACCTACGCGTTTCTGATGTACAGAACCTCCATACTATATAGAATTAGCTTGCGAGTGTACCTTTAAAGCGGTAAGAGGCTTCCCAAAATGGGAAGTCTCCCAACTTGATCCACATCGACACAAGGCCAAACAAACCCGGCCATTCAATCGAGAACATGAGGAATACCTCGGATTCCGGACTTTGTTGTGCTCGCTGCACGTGACTATATATACTCCCCCCTCCTCCCGTCTCACCTCAATTTTTCGCCATGTCTCTTTACCCTGTTTCGACTGACAGACACGTCTCGTTTGCCGCCCAGGAGGACTCTTACGATAACAGACTGTGGCAGCAGCAGCCACAACAGCATCATCCACATAATATCCCGTACGACGATACCGACTTTTCCTTCTGGCAATCTACTTCGTCCCGGCCTCCTCCCGTCCATTATAATACCCCCGATCTCCCTTTCCATAATTTCTATCGGCCAACGCCGTACCAACCCCTTACAGACTTTCATCCTTCCCCACAGCATCTCTCCCTCCTCCCTCTCTACCCCGACTCATCTCACAGATCATATGTCCCTTCAGGCCATAGCTCGCTCTCCCCCGCCCTCTCGGCTGCTTCTTCTATCTCCAAGCCATCGTCCATCGACCAGGCCTGGACAAATTCTCTCTATTACATCGATGACGAAGAGCAAACTCCAGATTTCCACCAACCATCGACCTCGTCTGTCAAAGCAGAGCCTGATGAGACCTTCATCATGGAGCTCCGCGCTCCATCGTCTGATATGATGCGCGATAATCATTCCACATCTTCCCACGTGCCCCTCCGAGCGACGCATGCCTCTGGGGAGATGTTATCCATGATGGGCGTCTTCAGGCTGGATCCATTTATTGTACGGGGGGCTGCATGGCAGCAAGAAGAGAACACCGGGTTAACTCAATCACCCACCATGTTTGAATTTAGTGTCGAGCTTCCAGAAGAAGCCGACGTGGAGGAGGAAGAGTGGTCTCTCGAAGAGGAAGAAGTCGATGAACCGTTGCCGGATCTGTTGTATCCGCGGAGGGATGATTTCCCCCTTCGTCAGTCATTGCATTTTTCCTTGTAGATGCGCCAAACACTCACTCCGATCCGCTCTTTTCTAAAGATGATTACTATCGAGACTCGTATTCGGATTATAATCGACCAGTCCGGGGCTCATAGTCTGTGACTGCACTCAAGTTATACAGAGAGGTCATACATATCTTGCTGAACGGATGTATGCGCGGAAATATTGAGACAGTAAATTATACCATGGCCAACTTATACCTAGTGAAAAGTCAGTTTTTCAGATCTTCATTCTGCCGGTAGGGGATGTATATTGGTAATCCCGTATAGTCTTGATAGAGATGTAGCATGTTACGCCCTGTACTTAAAATAATTTCATGACTTTGCGATGCTATAATGACTATATGCTGTTTCCAAGGTGATCACGATTATATTTGGGACAATGGTAAGACTCGCACCTGTGGGAATTCCCATTTGCACAGGATTATCGATTGACGTGTGGGTTTTCCCTCTCTCCCAAAGTGAGGATGTTTCTTTCCAAGGTCGTGATCGTGCGCCGAAGTTCATAACGTGAAGCCCGTGCGCTTATCATCAGTAAATGCCAGATTGTCATCAACCATGACATGGACGGTATCGAGCACTGATAACGCCTAGCTCCGTAGAGCAGATTGCCGCCTGATAGAGGAACGCAACTGTTAATCCTGCACGGAACAAGAAGCAGGGCGACGATGCCGAAGTGCGAATGAGGTCTTCATCCTTCGATTCCCGTCGGGCGCCGTACGTGGCATCGCCGTTCAATTGTCCGTGGTATGAAAAAACGAGGACCGTGGTGAAAAGCCGGTGCCAACATAATGGTGGTGCGCCTTTTAGTCGGTGACACCAGAAATTGTTCGGTGTAGCAGTAGATAACCTGCATAGCGTCACGTTCCGAGAGCCAATCCTCAGCCCAGTGCAGGCCGCTCTGCTCGCAAGAGCCGTCCATACAAACATTTTGTGTTTTCTGCCTTCAACCTGAATGATCTTTTCCAACGCTCGTCATTGCTGTACGCGGCGTCCTCGGTGCGAGTTGAAAACCTGGTTCACGATGGCTGGTCACGTGGCTCGGTCCGAGCTTGACTCGCCGCGACTAAGCCACGAGTCGTCTGTCAAATCCCAAAATCTCGAGGCTCGTAGTACTCCCTCCCCGACGCCAAGATCGTTTCAGCCTGGATTCTCTTATCTAGTACTCTGTTTTTACCTCTTCTGCTTCGCTCTTCGAACTCTTTTACCATGTCCGAAGTTAGTCAGCTTCGTAGAAAAAGTGTCGATATAGGCGGTTTGGCTCTCGCACTAGGTGAAGATGGTCGAGGAAACGGATGGGGCGGATGGGACGAAGACGAGATCAGTGAAGCTATGTCAGGCAGCCTGCTCCTATCATCTGGCCATCGTCATCGTCAACCTACTTGTTCTCCCTACAGATATGCTGAGCTCCTGAGCGACATGTACACTCAGACCCAAAGCGCCGTCAACTTTCATTTCTCCACCTTGTCAGTCTTATATGATAAGCATTCGGCGTCTCTCGGTAACCTCTGGCTTTTTTCTTCTTTTTCACAGCACTCCCGTTGTTATCCATGGTCAAACTAGGGAACGCTTGATCGAGTTCCTCGATAGCTGGAACTTTGAACCCAACAAACTGCCAGAGGAAGAAGTACTAACCTGTACTTATATCCTATTTGAATCTCTCATGTGCAGGGAGGGTATGCAAAACGATACATCTATATCACTAAGTCAGTCTCACCACCATATATACGTTCAACGTTTCTCGTTGGTCGACCAAGTTCACAAATGATTCTCCGTATAGGTCAAATCGGGTCGTTCCTATCCCACTTGCGAGATTTGTACCGACGACAGAACTCGTATCATAATTTTCGCCACGCACTCGACGTCCTGCAAGCCATCCATGTCTTCTTGTATTCTGCTGGGGTTGTCCCTCCTGTATCGATATTAATGCTTTGTGTAGACGCTCGTAGATGGAAGCCCGACAAAACCATTTCATCTCGTCCCTATATTTCTTGTCTCAGCAACGAGGATCTTTTTGCTCTATATGTTGCTGCCATTGGACATGATGTTGGACATCCGGGCTTCACTAATGCTTTCATGGTAATGATCCTCTCCTCTGTTGTTGAACGATCTGTATTGACCCCAATATGTTAGAAAAACGCCAAAACACCATTATCCCTTGTATACGATAATAAATCGGCTCTGGAGCAAATGCATTACTCACTTCTATTATCCATCATGCGTTATCACGGCCTGGGAACTCTTCTTGATCGTCCGCAGACTGGGCCTGCTTTTCGGAAACTTCTATACGAAACCTTGCTAGCTACAGACATGAGTGTTCATTGTGAATTCATGGATAACTTCACTTCTATGGTCAGCGGTCAGGACGTTATGGAGACTAGACAGAAGGTGCTAATTTGCCAAGCATTGATCAAATGCGCCGATATTAGCAATCCTGTAAGCTTGATTCATTTGAAATGTTCTGCTTATCAATCGTTTATTGTTTTGGTTAGGGTCGTCCTCACAAGGTTTCGAAGCAATGGGCGACGGCCTTGATGGATGAATGGACCCGCCAAGCTCATTTAGAGAAACATTTGCATTTGCCACCTTCCGTAACGCCATCAGATGATCCTCTGGTCGAAGCTCGTTCGCAGGTTTTCTTCATTAGTACCTTTACAAAACCTTTGTTTTTGCTTGTTGCTAACGCGATTCCCCGTGAGTAGTATCAATGTGACAATTATCTCATAAAATAATATCCGTTTACCAGAAATGCGGCAATTTGGAGATTGGTGTCAAGAAAATCTTGACATATGGGAGAGACGCAAGGCGGAGATGACTAAGAACAACCTGCCAGTGAAGAAGGTGAATGGGAATGCGGAATCATACCCTCATACCACGGGAGATTTCATCACTGCATTCCCTTTAACATTACCGAGCATACTTCTCAATGAAGAACCACATTCAGACGCAGGCGACCCCTCAGCCGACTCTCGCCCTTCGTCGTCTGCTTCTGATAAACAAAGCGATGACGCGCCATCAATTCGCAATATTTCACCTTCGCTAGTGTCATGTCCACCTTCGCCATGCGAAGGCACTTTGTCTTCGTTATCGATTTCCCGGCCAGACACGTCAATGTCCCACAGTGCCCATTCGAACAAGAGCACCGTCAGCACGATTAGCGAATCGGCGACAGCCATTCGGGCAGCGTACAAAGCTAGTGTACGAAAGAAAAAAAGTTTTCATCGGACGTCATGGAATCCTGGACCGGTTTCTACATCCGAGAACTTTCCTCTTGACGGACATCAGTTGAAGTCAAGTTTGATCACCAGTAACAGGGCAAGTCCGAGCTCGACGTCATCTCCCGATAACTTATCTCCCAACTCGAACCACCTCAGTCAGCTCGCTTCCCTCCCCACGACCATTTCTCCTTCTCATTGCAGGACATCTAAGCGTCCCCCATTTTCTGCATTGGCATCACCCACTGTTTCCCCTACGTCATAGCAGCATTCGTGTTTTTCGTGTTCCCCTCATCGGTGTTATCATATAGGCGTTTGTCAATATGATGTTCGTGTATTTCCTTGTTTTTTTTTTTCATCAAAAACTCTGTCCTCTCATGTGATACACTTTCATTTGTTTGCTCTTTATTCAATCTCGCGTGTACAATACGGCAACACTAGTAGAATAGTATATCATCGATAAAGTCAGCCTGCATAAATGAAGAGGTACATAAATCCGAATGATATAAAGCATGACATATAGTATAGGGTGAAATGAATGTTGTGCCGCATGCGCAACCCTAATCTGCAAACCCATCTAAAGTCCGACCGAAAACTATTATTCTCTTGGTGCGTGAAGTTGGCAATTCGATAACAGAAGATAGGGTGTCTTGGCGTAATAACTAACGAAGAACACCCTAATATTTATAGTCTTGCATACTTTAGACGTCTGGAAGACTCCCGACCTTTGAAAGGCGGACGAGGGTAGCAAAGTAGGGTCGGAAGAATTTATTGTGTTGGAATATTCAAGATGAAGGGCCCGGTAATTTCCAACGCGGCGCGATCGGGCGTATTTTGGAACAGAGAGGAACATCTGAACTCGCGGGGTTCTGTCTGGGAGGTCGATCCTTTGAAGTTGGAGTCGACGGCAATTTCGATCGCGCGGCCAGCAGTGGTTTGGGGCGGGGGGTTAGTCCGACCAAAGTTTTAAATGGGGAGGTACCAGAGACCGGGGTTGTTGGAGGTTTGACTAGAGGAGATTGCGACGGCTTCGGGCTAGGAGCCTTTACAGGCGTACGATTGAACCCTGCTGCTGTGAGTGTGTTAGAAACTGCGCTGGAAGCAGATAAATGTGGCCGAACGACATTGACTTGGTTTTTTGTCAACTTTGAGTTTCTTATGATTTGATTCTGATAACGATTCAGAGTCGTTTTCCAGTGATGGCCACGACCGTTTAGTTCTCACTGAGGGTAGCCCAGCTTTGTTCATTGTGTCAAGGTGAAGATATGTCGAAGGACAAAGAAACAATGGCTCACAAATCCTTGAGAGCAAACCCAATGGTATGTCCGAGTCGTAATCATGGGAGTCTTCTTCTGGTTTTTGTCGTTTGGCTGGACAAACCATTTGAACGCTGGATAAAGCATTAGGATACAAAGACCTACAAGGAGTTTGACGTGTATGTTCTTGTTCGGTCTTGGTAGATTCCGGGCGCTTTTTAGGTACAGTAATATCTGCTTGAAGACCGGCTATCTCTGAATCTTTAGCTTTGAGCAGGTCTGTGACTTTGTTCTTAAATTCATCTCGTTCCTGTTCTGCCGCAATGCACTTCTGTTTCCAAGTTGCCAGAAGCTTCTGGTGTCCTTCTGCGTACTGCTTTGTCATTCGTAAGAGATCCAAGGTGCCAAAGGCGGAGATGGCACTTGACATGACTGAGCAGATGGATCCATGCTCACCCTCTAGGGATTGACTCGCGATTCGGTCGACCTCGAGAGCAAGGGTTTGAACCATGGGTCCAAATTTAATGGCGTCGTTTGAATCCACGACGAAACCCGAGTTCTCCAATGCAAGGAGTAATTTCTCAAGTCGATCATTCTTGTCCGCAGAGGGATTAGAGGAAGTGTTGGGTTCAGCAGAGAGAACCCGCTCGAGGTTGGATCTTGCGTCCGCCAGCAGCTTTTCCAATGTACCACACTGATCTCTCAGAGATGTCTCCGTGCGAGATGCAGATGCTTGTAAATTGGAAAGGTCATCGCGGGATTTTGCTGCGACTTTGTTGACTTCGTCGCGTATGAGAGTGAGTATCCGCTCTGTTCCAGCGCGGATTGACACAGAAGCTACGGCATCATTTCTTTGAGGAGTTTTGGCCATGGAGGGGTAGAAAGACGACTCAGAGAGAGGCATGCGCACGTGTTTCACGTGAGGTCAATCTCCCACGAGTCATCATCCACCGGCCCGGGCACATCCGAGTCATGGGGTTGTTCAACATGAAGGTCTCCGCAAAGCTTCAACAGAAGATCAGCCGCCCATGCAGTACGCGATGACATTGTTGCACACAGCAAATCGCTTCTAGAAAATGCCGACTCCGACTCGCCCCTTGAGTATAACATCCAATTCATGGTTTTCGAACGTACTAACTATAGCTTGCTTTCTTTCCGATTCTTATTTATAACATGTAAACAAATGTATAGTAAACATTCATTGACAAACCGGTTTCAACTATGGTATACGTATATTTATTATTCAAAGGTCACGGACTTGCGCTTACGACGAATTTCATCATCGCCTACTGCATATACCGTGACTGTTCGGTAGTTAACAGGCTAAATAAACTGTCAACTACTTCACCTTTTGGTGTATCTGCTGGATCGTCCAACCAGCAGTATCACAGCCGACCCTCCCGTTTATGTTTTACAACTTCCTGCTAACCTTTCTCTTCTCTCTTCCTTTGCTGTGACTATCTGTACCTGACCCGCACTAAAACGTTCGAAGACAGACAGACACTACCCCCTCGTTACAGCCATCTTGGCTTTGTATGGAGCCTGTAGGCGTCAAGCCATGAATTCTCTCTTGAAGGTAACGAGGTCAACCAGGGGGTGATCCGAATCGGCTATGACGAAAGGCTTCAATTAAGCAAGGTAATTAATCACGAACACCGCATCATTATTGGCACTCACTCGTTTAGGAGCAACTACTACTGTCGGGTGCTCGTTTCCCACTTTTCTGTGTGCTGAGGTTTCCTCGGGCGGACTTCTGCTGATCTTGGCCATGTGCAACTTCTGTCAATCATCCACAGGTCGAGTCATTATTTGTCTAGGCGTGTGAAACTTGCTAGTAATTTATCAACTTACCTTCCCGAGGTCGTCTTGGCCATGGTATAAATTCCTGCTCGTTTCCTGGGTGGAATCATCACAATCATCACAACCACCAACATGTTCAAGCTTCTCACACTTTTCTTCGTTGTTACCTCTGCTCTCGCAATGGCGATTGAGAAACGTGCGCACCCTCATGGGATCGACATCTCCAGTTACCAGCCGAATGTAAACTGGAAGACCGTCAAAGCCAACGGTGTTTCTTTTGTCTATATCAAAGCGACCGAAGGAACAGGTGGGAATCGACAATCGAAATTATCTTGTTCCGTTGGCTGACGAAGTATCAAGCTTATAAGAGCTCCGCGTTTAATAATCAATACGTTGGGGCCACAAAGGCCGGCCTTATTCGAGGCGCTTACCACTTTGCCCACCCAGGTGCGTCTTCTGGGGCGGCGCAAGCTGAATTTTTCATCAAGCACGGAGGTGTGTACATTATCCTTTCAGAGACCGTCTGCTTAGAGTCACACTGGTAGGTGGCTGGAGCCATGATGGCGTCACTCTGCCTGGCGCTCTTGATATTGAATGTTGGTCCAGCCCTTGGGATTCATTGAGGTGTCGCATGGCTGACTGGATCCATAGATAATCCAAGTGGTCCAACGTGTTATGGGTTGAGTCATGCTGCCATGGTCAATTGGATCAAAGACTTCTCTTCCACCTACCATAAGGCCACTGGACGGTGAGTGTGTTGCTTCTCTTGAATTTTGCCGTAAATTCAGTGCTTTAATATCAGCTATCCTGTAATATATACGACCACAAGCTGGTGGACTGAATGCACAGGAAACAGTGCTGCATTTGCTGCTAATAATCCATTATGGATTGCAAGATATTCCAGCAGTGTTGGCCCTCTTCCGGCTGGATGGAAGTAAGTACCTCTTCCTTTCTGAAACAGGATTGCGCATCATTTCTTTTTGCTAGGTATGAAACATTCTGGCAGTACGCAGATTCTGGTTCCAGCCCTGGCGACCAGGTATGTTTGTTTTTGTCACATTTATTTGATGACAACAGTTTTACGATCTTTAAACAGAATATATTCAATGGAGATGCAGCAGGATTGAAACGGTGAGTTTTACATGTGTTCAGAGCCGTCTCCGGACAAAATTCTGAGTATTCGTCATGCAGTCTGGCTTTGGGGTGAAGATGGCGAGAGTTTTCAAGACCATGAGAGGTCAAAAAAGAATGCTTGACAGAAGAATGGATTTCATATAATGTCTTGTTCTACGCGTTAATCTTTCAGACTATTATTTTATGATTGAAATATCCGAGTCTTCTACGCGGCTTATAAACTCTTTGCCTTTACTGAGCAGCTTCCAGAATTAAAGGACAAAATCTTGGCGAGACCGGTCAATGTGATGTCGACGTCGCTTGAGTTTAGAATTTGATGGCTGAATGAATATCAACGTTGCCGAGGCGTTCGATTCTTGATATAAGCGATTTGCATGTGCATTTGGATTGTACCTACTTCATCAAGTTAATCAGGACCTCCGAATCCTGATGATAATCCTTATGGAGGTTCCACAAAACAGTTTTTGTCCAGGAATCTTGGTCGGTCAAAACTGAACGATTTTCGTCGGAAATCTGCCTCAAATAGATATAGATATATATATAATGAAAATTCGCCCAGTGGCATTAAACTCTAATTGAATCAGCGCTAATTCCCATTAGAGTCATCCAAGCCCTCGGCAAAACAATGTCTGCTTCTCCTCGGACCAACCAGAAGGACTAATATGTCACAGGTATCGGAGATTGAAATATGGACGAATCTGGCACCGACTTGGCCGTCAGATTGAAATGCAGGTCCGTCAACCGTGGCCCGTGATTGAATCGGAGCCCCAGCCAAATGGCCTCGATTTGTGTCTGAGTTTTTTCCAGACCTTCTTCTCGGAAGATTGCCCGAAAAAGAATTGACTTTTTGTCAAGTCCGTTCGCACCCGGAACCAAGATATATAGGGATTACTGGGGGTTCTAGTTATTCTCGCAACTTTTGTCTTGGGAAATTTCGACAAACGTGATTAACACTCGAGACGTAGCGGTGGCAAGATGCTGTTTGTCATTTATTACAACTTGCTGCCAACCTCTCTGGTGGTCTGGTTGTCATTGCAACTGGCTTTGTACCGGTTATCTCCTCCTCTCGAGAATTCGGCTTGTCTTTGTGCTTTTTTTGCTTTTCTCAGACGTCCTTTATTCTGGGAAGACGTTTAATCCTTTACCTTGGATTCACAGGGAGACTCCTGAGTCGCTAGTTTTACTGAATATGTTTAGCAATATTGTAACAGCAGCCAGTGCTTGAAAGTTGTTTACCCAAATGACCTCCAACCGAACTTGTCTACAAGCATTGAAATGTTCAAGCTCTTTACCATAATCTTCGCTAGTTCTGCTCTTGCACTGGATGCTGGGTTACCTCTTTCATCAGCCGCAGGTATCTACGCTCCCGCTGACCAGTCGATGGATCGGAACTCTCCGAAACCAAGTGGCTTTTCTTTCGCCTACATCGAGGCGACCAATGGATACTGTGGGAAGCAGGATATAATCATCTAATCCGCATACTAATGTAGCTGTTACCCCGGATTTACAAAGCATTCTTGAACCAACCAGTGGAACGGGGCAACAATGTTGGTTTTATTCGGGGTAGATATCATGTTGCCATTGTTATTAATACTTGCACAGGTAGTTGGATTAATGATGGACTATCTGCTGATGCTACTTTCCAAGTACAGACGAAATGGTCGGTTGGGATCTCAAAGTTTTGGCAGCCTAGATGTATCTATTGGCCGGTGAGTGTACTTACCATCTGAAGCTTTTTTTTTTTGCTAATCACTAATTCTTAGCCTCCTTGTTCTATATACATCAAACA